>SSNS01000781.1:40141-62861 GCA_006937985.1 Aphyosemion australe | reverse complement strand
AGAGAGAAAGAGAGAAAGAGAGAGAGAGAGAGAAAGAGAGAGAGCGAGAAAGAGAGAGACAGAGAGAGAGAGAGAGAGAGAGAGAGAGAGAGAGAGAGAGAGAGAGAGCAATTTTTTTAAATTAAAAATAATGAGACAGAGAATCAAACAATAGTCACTGACTTTATTATTATAAACACAAGCTCTTTTAATTTCTTACAAAAATGCTTTCAAGTTGTATTTCAATTCAAAACAGGAGAAAAAAAAAATATATATATATAAATATGTATATCACTGGCAAAAATAGGACAGACCTAAAAGTACAATACCATTTTAAGTACATTTTGATAATGGTATTATAATAATAATAATAATAATAATAATAATAATAATAATAATAATAATAATAATAATAATGGGTTGATAGAATGTTTGTGCAATTTGATTTGATTTAGCATCATTAGAGACAGAAATGAAGGCAAAAACACATGAAGAGGGATTTCTGATCACTCATGTGATTGTAGTTCTAGTTGTGTTTGGAGCACATAACAAATGTTTACATGGTCTTGTAGCCAAGGCTCTGAGCTTTCTTTAGAGGTGCAACTTGACTACATTGATATTTAGGGCATGGATTTTGCTGCTAAACTTCAACATCCCCTAATTAGGAGACCCTCGGGCTTAAAGGGTTAAATTTTTTTTAACACGTTACTTTTTTCTAATTAATCAATCATAATTAACGCGTTAAATTCCCACCCCTAGTTAAAACTGTAATATTATTTTTCATTTGAAGAATCTCAGCAACATTATTGAGAAAATGAAACATGAAAACTTTGAACTTGACAAGTTGGCTATAAATATTTGATTAATTATTACTTTTCAGTTTTTTTTATCTAACTCAGTTTTAAAACAATAACCTGACAACAAATAACATTTTCAGTGACATCATACGGTTACAGAGGGCCACATGAGTTAAGGGTTCAAACAGTAACCTTTTATGTTTTCTTTGCCTTGAAAGGATTTCCTGCTCAGCGGGGTTTTCTCAACCAAAACCACTGAAAAGTTCCAGCATAACAATAAAGTTATGCCCTGGTGGCCAGGCGTTCCCTCCTGGAATTATAGTCCAGGAAAATCAGGATTCTTCCTGGTTCAAAGGGTCGAAGATTCATTTGTTTGTTTTTGTGTTACAACAAAACTAAATGTTGTATAGAACCAAACAAGTGATGTCTACATTTTTAACCTCAAATTGATTTAGACAAGTTTTTAAATACATTGTTAGGATTTAATTTTGTTATTTTAAACAGCTCATCAGCATAAAAGAACCAAACCTTCTGATTATGGTCAATCAGACAGGAATAAAAACAAGTACAAGCTGAAACCAGGGGGTATTTTAATTTCAAAATAAAGTAATGAGCTATGGGGATGATGTTATGAGCAGCTAAGTTAAAAACAGGAGGTTGCAGCTTAACTGGATCATTTATATTTTGGGTGGAGCTGTTGTACAGTCTGCAGATTTAAGCGTCTGAAACAAGTTCAATCTCAAATATCTCTAAGCAGTCAGCTTTTATTTTCTTATCTCATATTTACTGTTTAATAATTAAAAGAAAGTAACATTAAGGAAAGTAACATATTTTCAAAATGATAAAGATATCTTGTCAACTATTAGAAAATGACTACACTGGTAAATGGCCTGTATTTGATATAGCGCCTTCTAGAGTCATGGAACCCCCCAAGGCGCTTTACAACATAATCAGCCATTTACCCACGCACACACACACTCACACCTGGTGATGATGAGCTACAATGTAGCCACAGCTGCCCTGGGGCACACTGACGGGGGCTAGGATGGCTCCACCACCAGCAGGCAAAGTGGGTTAAGCCGGGCGTACGCTGTGCGACTTTTTCACTCGTAGCGTTCAGCTTCAGCTCAAACATACGAGTTCCTCTCAGAGCAAATCTCAAGAGTCATGTGCTCACACTGTACGACCCAGTTCTTGGATGCGACCTGACTGCTCACACTGTACGTCTGGCATGAACTCGTCACAGCTAAAAAAAAGTATATATGACGCAACACGTTGGTCTGAGTACAGCAGGACGAGGACAGCATTTGGAATAGAAGCGTACTCTGTTGCTTCATGGCAAGCGCTGCTTGTTGCTACGGTTAAAAAATCAATCTGACATAAAAATAACAGTCTGGTTTGTTCCGTAAATAACAAAATAACAACAAAAACATATTATTTGTATTATATTTGATCCACTTTTGATCAAAATCAATAAATTACCAGCATTTCCCGCTGTTAAATGAAGAAAAAAATTTTATTTTTCATCAATACAAAGCAACGCTGCTTTTATTTTGAAAGTGGGTTAGCTATTTGGTTTGTTTTCGCTTCCACTTCCTTCATTTGCGCTACTGCTTCTGTGTTTGCGCATGCGCCGTGTGCGGTTCTGACACTGGGTCACAGACGCTCGCAGCGCCGCTACAACAGTGCGATACCCTCACGAGGGACGAGCAAAATATCAAACACGCCAAAAATCCGTGCAAGCTTACGATTGCTGATCGGCAGCTGGTCATGTGGTGTTAATCGCCTCTCGTAACTCCCTGTATACTACACAACGCTCAGCGCGAAACTCGCCCCGAGCTCGTAGATTCTCGCACGAGAAGAAAATCGGCTCAAAAAAGTGAAAAAGTCGCACAGTGTACGCCCGGCTTTAGGTGTCTTACCCAAGGACACGACAGCAACTGAGGGGCTCGAACCTGCAACCCTCTGGTTATGGGGCAGACACTCAACTCCTCTGCCACCATTGCTACAGATGTGGCAGAAGCGTGTGGGGTGATGGTGGCAGAGGGGTTAAGTGGCCACCTTGCAATCAGAAGGTCACAGGTCCCGCTCAGTCTGTCGCTGTTGTTGTGTCCTTAGGCAAGACACTTAACCCGCCTTGCCTTCTGGTGGTGGTCAGAGGGACTGGTGGTACTTGTGTTTGGCATCCTTGCCTCCGTCAGTGCGCACCAGGGCAGCTGTAGCTACAATGTAGCTCATTATCACCAGCATGTGAATGGATGAATGATTCACTGTAGTGTAAAGCACTTTGGAGTCCTCTGACTCTGAAAGTGCAGGTCATTCATCGTGTACAGATGTTTTAAATTAGATGAACCAAATTAAACTACTTTCTCATTTATTTACTTATGTAGAAAATTATCTAATCCATGACTGATGCTAAGCAGCAAAGGGGTTTTTCTTCAGGGTGTGACCACCTGAAAATGAACTTCTTTGGTATTTTATCACTTCCTGTTGGGAATTTCTGCCTCAACAAAACAGCTTCAACCCTTTGTGTAGATGTCTTTAACTGCCCCCTTTCACAATATTCAGTTACAGTTGACCTGCTCATTTTTATTCTTCATTAAACTGTATTCAGTTTAGGTTTGGATGTATTTATGGTTTATTTTTTCTGTAGGTTTTGTGTTAGACTTCTGTTCTGTCCCACCTGACTGTTATTCTACTGATTGGTTTGGCCTGTAAATGACCAGTTAATCCAAATCTAACATCACTTCTGAAAAGGAAGGCATAATATTAAACATTTAAACTCTGAGTCATGTTTTTTTTTCATGTGAAAATGTAGCTGGACAGGACGTTTAATGTTGTTTGACCCCAGAAAAAAGTCATTTCCCAGTTACTTTAGTGTTTCTCAGACCTGTTTTGTTACATTTTTATTTCTCCAATAAAAACCAAAGCTTTATTTCTCATTAATGCCGTCGGTGATCTGATTAGTGTTCTGCCCTGTGGGGTCATCACTCAGATCAGTATCAGATGTTATCATCCTGAGCTTTTCTGAAGAAACTAAAAGTACAACGAGCCCTTTGCGTCTGTGTGATGAAACGGGGAAAGTCAACACTCGGAAAGAACACAGCTCAATAAAACAAAAGGTTTCTTGTTACCTGAGAGAACAGAGATGTTTGAATAAGCACCTCTCATTGGAATGTCAGGAGACAAGAAGTTTCCTCTCTTAACTGGGAATATGTGACGTGACTCCAGGTGGCGTAAGAGTGGGTGTTTTCAGAGGATGCTGGCGAGTATAAAACCTGAGCCACGCGTGAGTTTGACTCCCAGAACACGACAGGTACGGACAGAACGAGCTGTTTTCTGCTCTAACTCTAGCTTAGAAGAAAAGTTTAGATTTGCACTTGAAAGTTTTATCATGTATTATTTTTTAAGAAACAACTGGTTTTACTTTGTGCATTTGCTATAATTAGCCGATAGGAACGTTTTCATTTAGTGACTGTTTTCAGTTACAGTTAAATTTGGTGAGGTAATGAGTGTTTTTTTGGTCTTTTATCAACAAGTTAGGAAAAATGGGCATGGCAGGATTTACTTTTACATTTACAAGATAAAGGTTGAATGAACGATGTTTCCTAACCTAATCTTTTCTTTGTCTGATGTGTTATCTGAACAGTTCAGAGGCTTCAGCAGTGAGACGCTCTAGATGACTACATCCATGGCTGAACTCCAGCAGCGCTACGATCAGCAGGGCTTCCTGTCTCCACTCTCCGTGCTGAATGAGATGGAGCTGAGGGAAGCCAGAGACGCCTTTGCTAAGCTGGAGGATGAATTTGGTGAGGAGGAGAATTACACATGTTGCAAATATTCAGGATTTATTTTGTACATTTTATTGTGTCTGATGCATTTTTCCCCAGTCTAATAAAACTTGTGTATATGCAGGTAAAGAATACACTCAGTACAGCCTCCACAACATTCACCTCCAGTATCCCTGGGTGATGAACTTGACCAAACATCCCCGTGTCCTGCAAGTGATCCAAGCTGTCCTGGGCCCAGACGTCCTCCTGCTGGACTCCCGTTTCATCTGCAAATACCCGATTCTCAAACCGGCCAACATCCAGGAGAATGAAACCAAATCTGATGGAGATGATGGTCTTCCATACGTCGCCTGGCATCAGGATATGAGGTCAGAATGACTCCAGTGAAAAAATAAATGTTTCTTTACCGATTCTCACTGTAAACCTTTGGTTTTACAGGTACTGGGGAATTGCTGGTGGTCCGGTCCTCTCTGTGTGGCTCGCTCTTGATGACTCACAGAAGGAAAACGGAGCCCTTCAGGTCATCCCAGGTATTTCATCTGAAGCTATACAGTCCTGGTTAGCTCATTGTCTTGTGATCTAACCTTTATTCCCTTTAGGAAGCCACTGCTCTGGCATGCTACCCCATCGCCAAGCCACCCGCTCTGGAAACATGCTGTCGGTCAACCAGGAGATCCCAGAGGAGCTGGTTCAGGTGGAGGAGACTGTGTTCTGTCCTCTGAAAGCTGGACAGATGTCCGTGAGTTCTTTTTGCTGTAATCTAAAATAGATCTTAAGACAATTTCAGCTTCGATTCATTATTAAATGTCTTTCAACAGGTTCACGATGGACTTCTTGTCCATGCAAGTGATCCCAACACGTCCCAGAGGAGGCGCTGTGGCTTTGTGATCCGTTATGTTCCCACCTGTGCATACCCCATACAGGTGAGACTAATGAGGTCTCTCTCCAGGGTATTGTAGAACGTCTGACCTTCGTATATGATCATGTTTCTTATTGGTTCTGCTGTTAGGATCCTGATCGACCCAGGAAGTTTCATGCAACAATGCTGGCTTGTGGAATCGACCAGTTCAACCATTTCTCCAACAAAAGCTCATGAAGAACCAACCGTGTGACTGTTCGTCACCAATCACATTGATTTCTGGGCTAACGGTGATGATGAATTGAACTGTCTCTGAAACAAATCTGTTGTTTTAGCATAAGAGCACTTTCTTACATGTATAGTGGATCTTTCCATTTGTTTCCTAACGTACCCAGTTTCTATTTTAAGTGAGAGATGAACATGTGTAGAAGGTCATGTTCCCAGGTGTTTTAGGAGGTGTTAAATTCTTGTATTCGGGTATATTATCATTTCTTTGTTAACCATTGTATTTATTCATGACTGTTTGTGGGTTTTTCACCATGAACACACAAAGTCTAATGAAATACAACTACTTTATAACAGATGATCCCAGTAATATTTAAAAGCTGTTTAATGTACTTAAAAGTAGTGTTTGGTTCTGTGTTTGTCTTTCAATTCAATAGAAAGTACAAGTATGAATAAAAAAGTACTCATTGTTTTATAAAGTGCCAACAACTGAAGCCAAACAAGTAAAATAAAACATTACAAGAAAAAAAAGTCTACATTTTTGAATGAATGGAACTGGCTTTACAGAAAGTTAAAGAAATTTTACAAACTAAATTATTTTTATATTCAGTTCAATTCAGTTTATTTATAAAGCGCCAAATCACAACAAGTCTCAAGGTTCTTCACAAAGTAAACATTCCAATACAGTTCAGTTCATTAAGCCAATCAGTAAAAAGGTTTCCTATATCAGGAACCCAGCAGATTGCATCAAGTCACTGACTAGTGTCAGTGTGTTTACAACAATCCTGATTCTAAGCAAGCATGTAGCGACAGTGGAGAGGAAAACTCCCTTTGAACAGGAAGAAACCTCCAGAGGCTCAGTGAGAGAAGCCATCCACCACGACTCACTGGGGATTGAGGAGATAGAGCAGGCACACCCCCATACCCACACACACACACTAGAGGCTGACAATTTTTTGGGATCCCAGTGGGTCACGTGAGTCCTGCGGGATTCCCGTGAAATGGGAGTCAAGTCATTTATAATCACGTTACTGGGACAAAACAGGAAAAATAATCAACGGGAGTGGGCAAGAGTGGGAATTGAAATAAATTTAGATTCCCGTTCAATATGAAACAAGTTTCTTTTAAAATAATGTGTCGTTTTAATTTACATTTAATTCTGTCTGACCTTTCTGATACACTAATTGTGCACGTCGGCCAGTCGGACATTACTGACGTTCCTCTTCTCTTAACTTGCCAAAAAAAAAAAGAATCTCCCTGAAAACCACAACTGTTGATAATTTGCTCTGATTCAGTGACACAAACATTTTTTTCAATAACCCATCAGAGATCGCGTCAGCAGCAGCTGCTGCAGGAGCGCTTCCACCGAGCATTTGATCTGCGCTCCGTGCACAGCACACCGGGAGCTTTAATTAAAGCTTTATTACAAACGCGAGGTAACTTAAGATCATTTCTTATTATTGTGATGTTTGTGCTGAACTAAAACCAGACAGAATGAGTTTTTGTCCTCAACAGCGGTTTATTAGAGTAGTTAAACAGCTGAGATAAAACCGCATCTCCAACTTTCAGTTTCATTCTTCAGCCTCCGCCTCTCTTAAAGGAACAGTAACAGTAGACTACAATAGCGCTTATTCCGCTTATCCGGAGTCGGGTCGCGGGGGCAGCAGCCTAAGCAGAGAGTCCCAGACTTCCCTCTCCCCAGCCACTTGGGACAGCTCTTCTGGGGGAATCCCAAGGCGTTCCCTGGCCAGCTGAGAGACATAGTCCCTCCAGCGTGTCCTGGGTCTTCCTTTGGGTCTCCTCCCGGTTGGACGTTGCAGGAAAACCTCACCAGGAGGCATCCTAACCAGATGCCCGAGCCACCTCAACTGGATCCTCTCTTTATTCAATTGTACTTAATTTAACTTAAAATAAAAACTGTTTTAAATGTGGTGGTGTACACTACCAGGTTGTTTATGAAACAAGCTTAACTCACTGACCAGGTCAATGTGAGAAATGTTCAGAGCTATTTTCTGCCCCCACTTTGCCCAGTTCAGAGTCACGGGGCCCATCCCAGTAGTTAACAGGAGAGAGACTGAGAACAGCAGGATAACACAGAGCTGACACAGAGACATGTTCATACTTTAGGTTCAATTAGAATCCTAATTATCCTAAAATAGATGTTTTTGGATTGCAGGGAGGGAACTGGAGAAAACCCATGGATGCACTGGCAGAACATCAAATGTCTTTAGTGGAAAATGCCCAGCAGAGACTTGAACCAGTTGTATCACAGTGGCCCGTACATCTACAACTGATCAACGTTTGGAGCCAAGCAATGATTCAAGATGGCCACCACAGATAATCAATGCGAGGACAACAACTGGCCCTAAGTCAGTCAGATTTACACATATTGAGCAAAAGCACCATGTGGTTATAGCTAAGAGGCTTTTGCAGGATTGTGTGTGATGAAGACACAATATGATCTTGTTTTTAAACTCAGGTTTTACCACACATAGTCACATGCTGGCAGTGGTGAGAGGCTCAAACCTGCAACCGTCTGGTTACAGGGCGAACACTTAACTCCTCTGCCAATGTCGCCCTAATGAGCTTTCACTTCCATCTACCATACAAACTGCACATAGTTGAGACAGACTAGAATGTGCTGATTCCAGCTCAGCTCATCATTTTGACACCAAATTGCTAGCCTGTAGCTTCATCCAGTTGTGAGGCTATGAGTTCACGTCAGACAGCTAGCCATACAGTCTTGCACGACTCTCTCTCTCTGTTTCTCTCTCTCTGACTCTCTCTCTGACTCTCTCTCTCTCTGACTCTCTCTATCTCTATCTCTGGTATTGCAACAACAGAACAAATTTTCCAGCCATCCGGGTGTTGGTTCACTGCTGATACATGAAGTGACCAGCCAGCACCATGATGAATCGTACAGGGTGAGGACTTGCTTAGTATGAGGATTGTTGAAAACACACTGACACTAGTCAGTGTCTTGATGCAATCTGCTGGGTTCCTTATATAAGAAACCTTTTACTGATTGGCTTAATGAACTGAACTGTATTGGAATGTTTACTTTGTAAAGTGCCTTGAGACGACTCTTGTTGTGATTTGGCGCTATAGAAATAAACTGAATTGAATTAATTTCTACTAATAAGTTTATTTTACAACATTATTTACCATTAGAACATCTTCTGAGCTCAGAATCAGCTGTTTGACTTGTGAAGTCCGCCATTTTAGCCTCACCTTGCCAAGCGTACCTTTTTTTGCAAAAAAAGTCCTCTAGTGGCTGGTAGATGTAAACATAAACCCAGTGTCGTGCCCGTCAAAATAAAATTTAGATTTTTTTTTAAATATAGCTTTTAAAGGAAAAACTGTACCTTCATTCTGCACACCTCTAAATGCCCCTTGGAGGTTTTATTTTTTTTTAAATATAGCTTTTTATTAAAATGTTCCACATTCAACCTTTAAATGTTATTTAAATTACATTCTATACTTTTTAGAAGTATTTGCAAATTGTATGAGAGAATGTTCAAAAACAGTCATTTAGACATAAATAGAGCTTTCTACAGTAGCTAAAAATAGATTGCCGCAAAGCACTCTGGGAAATATGGTCATACAAACAATCTACATTTTAGTATTGATTCCTATGGGACTGAGGCGCTCAGATCTAGCTAAAGTTATTTTTTCGTCTCCTAAAGATTTTCAAACAGCAAGGAACTTAACGCTGCTGCTGGGGGAGGTGCTAATCGGACTCTAGACGCCCAGATCGGATGTTGGAGAGGACTTTTTATCCCTTTTCCAAAGCCGGTAAAGTCAATAGTATAACGCTGCAGACCCGGAGACGCCAGTTTCAGGCCGACACCACGTGAAACAGCTGGAAAGCTACACGGGCTAAGCTAAAGACAGAAGAAGCAAAGCGGTGGTAGTTTTTAAGTTAGACGAGCGGATTTTAACTGTGTGGAGCAGATCAAGAAAAGCACGTATATTTGTTACTTACATCTTCCTGGAGGGGAAAGTCCTACATCCGAGAATGACCAGCCGCCGGTCGTAACGACGCTCTCAGACGTGGGGTTATCCAGGAGGAGCAGCGGAGGAGAATTAATGCAGGACGCAGCGTTGTTAACGGAGAGTGGAGGCAGTGTTGTTAACGGAGAGTGGAGGCAGCGGTGTTACCGGAGGAGAGTTAACAAGGAGGCAGCGGTCCAGCTGAACGTCTGGGCCAAACAGCATGTCCACCCAAACGTCCACGAAAAAGTCTTTTGAACAGAGGTGAGTGGAAAATACAAAGTAGGGACACAAATGATAACCTGACAGTTAAAAAACTACCTTGAGAAAATGTTACTTGAGCACTGTGAGTAATGAACTGGAGCCGTGATGGGAATAATGGCATTTAAAACAGCGCTGCTAGCGAGGGTTAGTTTTTACTTTCACTTTCATTTGAGCTAGCGCTTCAGTTCTGGTGATCGATAATTAGCAGGGTCGCCATCAAGAAAAGCTCTCTGGTATGGTTTTTTTTGTCAAAACAATTTCCTCCATTTTATGCCTTCATATCGATGTCAAAACGCTCTGAAACTGTATATTTTCTATTGTTAATGCGGCTTATTAGTATGGCCCTTCCCAGCAGCCTTTGCGTGGTGACGTCAACTGTAGAATACCCTATTAACAGAAGAAAAGAACATATCAGGATAAAGATTTTAGGCCATATAATTAATAAATCCAGCTTTTATCAATGAAAAGAGCAAAAAAGCATAAAGAGCTACATGAAGGAAAACCAGAGCAGGGCTGTGGAGCTGCATGATGCTCTGCTACTGAGAGAGGGCGTGAAACCTTCGCACCTAATGCAGAATGGATGCGGTCCAGTTTCACATTGATCAGAAATCATTAGCCCTTTTTATAAAACAATGCCGGCAATTTGCCGCAACGCCGATGCGGCATCAGGGAGCGTTTGGTTGTTTATATTTGGTCAGACCATGGCGGTAATGTGGCGCAATCGTGTCCTTTTTACAAAACATTACACGATGGCGGTATAAAGGGGGTATGGGGGCGGTCTCTGTGCTGCCGTGAACTTCCGTGTATCTTGGACGTAACTTGCTTTAATTGCGATCGAAGCCGCGTTCATTATGTTTTTTAGACAATCCGCTCCTAAAGGTGTCTGTCCTCCACAGTCAGATGATCTGAGCTCCAGCGCTAACGGAGAGAAGCTCCTGGAGCTCTGCATCGCTCCAGTTTACCAGCTCAGCTGATTCTGTTTACAAAAGCGAAACTCACGCACGTTTATACTTTCATTTTCTATATAGTTTCCAGCCGGAGCTCGGCATTAATTCATCACGTGATCATGACACCACCCTCTGCTGCACCAAGGCGTAATGTGCGTTCACAAGTCCAGCGTTGCAGCAATATTACTACCTACAAAGCGTGGCGGCACAAATGCAGCAAAATTCCCGCCACGTCATGCCTCCATGGCGCGTTCATAAGACACACCATTGCAGTAATATTACGCTGATTTGCCAGCATGTGTCTTATATAAAGGCTATAGATTCCAGTCAGAGCATTCACACCAGGTGTGATGCAGATTCGGATGCGGAGCTCTGGAAAGTTTCCACATGGAGTCTATTATTTCTGGACGCCACATGAGGATTGTCATAAAGTTAAAGAATTCAAGTGAGACGTGGTTCAGCATTAGGGAGTTTTAATAAAATGATTTTCATGTTTCATGTTGTACTTTTGGGGAATCATCAACACGTTTGGCTAAGGGGGTTGAGAAAATGGCTCATGGGCACACAAGTCAAAAAAGGTTGGGAAACACTGTTTTAGGGGTCACTCACTTTGCATTTTGTAAACTGATGAAAATAAACAATCATGATTTATATTTATGAAAGCATTCTTTAAATGTATACGTTTAATTTTTTACATTAGTGAGCAAATAATTTTTTCTTGTTGTTTCCATTAGAAATATTGTGAATGTGTCTAATTTCACCCAAATTGAATCTGTGCTTATTACTTAGAATTCCTTATTATTAATTACTATCACTCAATGTTATCTTTTTTTTTATTGAACACTGAAACCAAACAGTTTTACTTTTGGGGTTAATAAAGTCAAGTGACAATAATTATTCCTTATTTAAACAATAACATGTTCTTATTGTTACAAGCAGACATGAAATACAATAACGCTGTTTGTACTTTAACATGTAAACAATGAGAACCTCATATTTAGACCCTCTTATGTGTGAAGCGTAAGGCTAGACATGAACTTTTATAAAAACTGGTCTGATAAACTTCACTAAACACTAATACAAATGATGAAACACCACAAAATGGTTTGATTAATCCATGTTGCCCATATTATGTCTGACACATTTACTGATGTAAGGTGTGTATTGCTCTGAACATGTTGGCTATAAAGCTTATAAAAGAAACCTGCCTGCAAAATGGTCACGTGAATAAAAGCTTATATTGACAATCTCTAAAGTTGTAGTGCAATGTGTTATTTATGCTCATGTTGAAATTACTATTATTGAGAAACACTTTATTTAGGCTAGTCTGAGTGTCTCCTGAACCATGACCCCGATCCCATCAAACACTTTGTGAATGGGAGCGTTACACATGAAGGCACAGGTGGTGACCAGCTTGTTTTTCACATCAACGTGAGCTTCCTCCACATCTTTGTTGACGTGTTTGCAGCCCATCTCCTTCACAGCACCTGCAGTCTGAGCGTACGGCCACCTGAGGACAAAAAGACAAGAAGCATTCACTTAAACAAGTAGAATTAATATTTGTTTGGATGTTTTAATGTTTACCCACATGTTACACTCTTTGTCTTGCCCCACAGTGAGCTCACAGCCAGGCAGAATCTTTGCAGCCAGGATGGGGGAGATGCAGCACATGCCCAA
This sequence comes from Aphyosemion australe, assembly GCA_006937985.1. Taxonomy (NCBI): domain Eukaryota; kingdom Metazoa; phylum Chordata; class Actinopteri; order Cyprinodontiformes; family Nothobranchiidae; genus Aphyosemion; species Aphyosemion australe. The sequence continues at coordinate 50,329 of SSNS01000781.1, read as the reverse complement.
AGGTTTCCCAGCTTGGTGGAACGCCTTGATGATCTTCTCTAGCTGTGGCTGGATGGTGCAGTCCTTGTTCTTCACAGCCCAGTCACTCAGGTTCTTAGCCACACCAAACCCTCCTGATCCAGCACAAAACAAAGAGATCAGACACCAGAGAGAGGGAGGTGTCTTAGAGCGCTCTGAGTTTATTTAAGGTGGTCTCACCTGGAATGATGGCAGCATCGAAGGCTGAGACGTTTAACTTAGCCAGATCTGTCACCTCCCCCCTGGCGATTCGTGCGCTTTCCTGCAGGATGTTTCTCTTCTCCCCAGTAGGTTTCCCCTCACAGTGATTCACAACATGCATCTGATCTGCATCTGGAGCAAACATCTGCACCTGAGGTCAAACACCACATATTAACCTCTACTGATGAGACATGACTGGGGACACGTTTAGGGTTGATGGTTTTCCGTGCACTTACTTTTGCTCCGGCACGACTCAGATGAACCAGAACAGCTGAAGCTTCATGGATCTCTGTGCCGTCATAAACTCCACAACCTGACAGAATAACGGCTACATGCTTTGCCATGATTGCTGAAACACACACACACACACACACACACACAAACATACATATATATATAAAATATATAACATAAAAATATAAGATATTTAACCATATAAACTGACCTACTTAAGTTAACTTATTAATTTTGGGGCAAATTTTAAATTTTTCTTATTAGGCAAGTTGAATTGAAATCCTAAAACACTAACAAGTAGGATGTAGTGAAACATTTTCCCATTTAAAACTACAATTTAGATCATCACAAAATATTGAAGAGTGAAAAAAACATAATTTATTTAATTTTTGCATTTCTGCAGACAAAAACACTGCTCAATTTGGAAAACCTTCCTTTGAATCATTCCTTTTTCCAACTAAACTGATTAAAGATCCCAAACGGAAAGTGGGATAATCCTGAAACTTGGGAGGAACTGTTGATTCTTCCCCTCCCTGCGGCTGTGAGGTGGGTGTAGCTTCCTGGGAAACGAGAGCCTGACTCAGGTGGTCAGAGAAACACTGCTGCCATGGCTCAGAGCAGCTCACTACACATGTCGGTCGGCATCCTCAGCATATTTGGTGGTAAGGTTTTATATTTCCTTAACTAGTTTCTTTAATGCTTTTAAGCTGTATATGAATGCAAAAGTTAAAATGCTGGTACGCTGGTTAAAGTCTTATGATGCACTAATAAAAAATAAGTTCTTTGTAAAATGTTTACATAGAAAAGAGTTTAACTCTGGTTTCTGATAGAGTTGACAAAGAAAACTATCATTCATGATTAATGATCGTTTCATGTAAAATTACTATTTAAGTACAGAAAGACAAGATGTCTGTTTAAAGTCATGTTTTAACTCTAAACGTCCTCGTTGTGCATGTATGACAGCATGTTAGTGCCAGTGAGGAGAGCTTTCTTCTGTCAGGTGTCTCTTCCTCAAAATTTCTCAGGTCTTCCACCCATATTTTGTTCTGTGCAGTTACTAGTACTTCGTAGTAAATATGTGTTTAGTGTACAGGATGATAAAGTAATTTTCTAGCCTCTTTTGCTTCTTTATTTTAAAGTTGAACCAATCCTAACCCACACAATAATGTCTGTGTTTTAGGCTCCCTCCTGCTGCTGGTGAACAGCTATGCCAGCTCTCCTCTAAAAGACTTCATCCCCCACAATGCACTGGGGATTTTGCTCCTCATCATTGCAGTCCTTGTAGCTTATGCAGGTGTGTTTTGAAGCTGACAGATGTGATTTCCCGCCTGTTTCCAGCCTCCTAACTCGACCGTTTCTCCCTCCTAGGTGTCCGTCACAGTCTGTCCCACGCCCAGCTGTTTTCCACTCTGTGTCTCACCGTCTCTGCTCTGTGGTGTGGTTCAGGTCTGATCTACGTTCTGGTTGGACAGGGGGTGCTGCAGCTCACAGAGCTGAAAGCCTCACTGGTTCCTGGTCTGGCAGCGTTTACTTTAGCCTTGTTCATCATAGGCAGTGTTGCACTCTTTGTGAAGAAACTGGTTCTGTTCCTCATAGCCGTCGGCATTTCTTTAGCTTGTGCCCATCAAATCGCTGACCTGTTTGCTGCAGGGTTTGGAACGTCTGCCACGGCTGCAAACTACCTTCTTGTCTGTCTCGTGTGTGTTTACTTTGGATTGGGACGTCTTCTGTCCACAATCACTCAGGGTAAAGTGAGACCTCCAGGTGTTGCCCTGAAGCCGAAAGCTGAGCTGAAAACGGACCAGAACCAGAGGTGCAGTGATGTAGTAAGTGTAGGTTTGGTGATGAACTTGTTGTCTGCCTCCGTGTTAGCCTGTCCCCTGTTACGTGTTGTCCCTACACTCTCTGTTGGACACGTCCCCTGGCTGTGGACAGCTGGAGTCTTCCAGCTGGGCCTGTGTGTCCTCTTTTATCGATCTATGGACACACTGGCTGCTACTTTCTATGGTTTTACAGCCCTGCTGAAGTTTGCAGAGGGCTACAGTGCTTTGTTGTCCTGGTACTCCATCCAGCCTTACTCTCCGGTTCCCTTTCCTGTTGTCTTCGCGGTGCTTTTCTCCACTCTGGCCCTGTTCAGCTGTCAAAAGAGCCTGCTGGAAGGCTTCTACCAGTTATTCTTTGTAGCCTATTGTATTTCCATTGCAGCACAGCCCAAAGGCTTCTTCCAAGGAGGCACTCAGGGAGTGCAGGGTGCTATATTTGTAGCTACAGCTGGAATGCTGTTCATCAGTACATTCAACATGGTCTCCAGTACCAAGATTCCTGCAGGGCAGGGTGTGTTTAAGGGTTTAGTGACCAGGATGGGGAAACTCACACTCAGAGGTCTTGATAAAGAGCAACATGCACCTCACCTGGGCTACTCCAAATATGCAGATGCAGAGGTGTTGGGTCATGCCTGCAATGTTCTGGCTGCTTTTGCCATCACAGCCACAGTTGGTGACAGAACTCCTCTGTCTGTGCTGGTTCTGCCCTGGGCGGTGGTGGCTGGTGGGGTTCTGCAGCTCCTGTGTGGCTCGGTAGCGTTCGCTCGGGGTAAAACCTTTGAGAGCACCGTCTTTATCCTCTACGGGGTCATGTGGACAGTTTGGGGGCTGACACGATACGGAGGTCTGTACGGTGAAACCAGAGGCTTTAATGTGGCCGTCGGGATCATCAGCTTCATGCTGTTTAACATTCTGGTGACAGTTGCAGCGCTGTTTCTAAACGTAGCCTGGTTTGTGTATGCATTCACCTTCCAGCTCATCCTCATCAGCTTCCTGCTGGATGCTGTAGGCTCACTGCCGTACGGCTACGACATAGGTGTCACTATCATCTTTGGTCTTGTTGGTTTTTATTGTTTTCTGGCACACATTGTCAACAACACCTTCAAGTCCCCTCAAATGCCCCTGGGAAGACCTTTAGTCAGGCTGGGTGGGGTGGGAAGGGGGGCAGATGTGTGTCCACATGTTCCAGCCCGCAAAGCAACATCAGTCCAACAGATTGCAGGTGAGGAATGGATGAAAATATTGTTGATTTCTAACAAAAAAAGTGTATTTTTCACATGTTGAAATTGAGTTGCATTTTTCTTTTTCCTCAATGTATTTTTTTCTGATGCAGAAATCATGAAAAATGGTGGCATATGTGGAATACCAACCGACACCGTCTACGTGCTGGTAGCAGCCTGCAACAGGCCTGATGCAGTCGTCAAAGCTTACAAGTACGTTTCTATTTTCATGACAGATGATAGTTGTCTGCTTTCTTGATTCCAGATTCCATCTCATGGCTCATTGTTGTTTGACTTCAGGGTTAAAAAACAGGCTCAGGACCGACCCATGTCCATGTGGATCTCTTCTATTAAGCAGTTGGAGCCTGTGAGACACCTGCTGAGCCCTCTGCTGCTGGACTTCATGAAGGCGGCATGGCCCTCATCTATCAGCATGGTCATACCCAGAGGTCAGTGACTTTGTTTCTGTTACGCCCCAGGCTGTCTAGGGGGCAACAATGAACGATGCATGTTCAGGTGGTAAAAGCAATGCAACAAAGTTTATTTAAAAACAAAGGATAAATAAAGCAAACACAATAGAAACAAAAGACAAACCGGCAGGAAAATCCACTAATAACAGCTGAACTAAAGTCTCTGGTAACTTAAAGCAAACAGCTCTAGAAGGCATCACAAAACATCATTAAATGAGAGATTGCCTTAGTCTGCTCTAAGCAGAATTGTCAGAAAGGCATCACATAACTTATTAAACCTCTAGTGACTACCTTTGTTTGCCAAGACCCTTTAAGAAATTCTACTTCTTTCTAAACAGGTTAAAACAGAGACAAGCTGTTAAACTTAATACAGAAAATACACACCACCGGGGAGACCACAGAACAGAGCTCCTCTCTGTCCTGCTGCTCCCAGAATCTGAGGCGTGGCTGAGCTTTAAAGCAGAGTCAGGGCTGATTGGAAGTTGAGGTAGCTGGTGCAGTCAATTTCGAGGTAATTAGTGGGAGTGGAGCCAGCTGAGGCAGGTTTTCTCCTCACAATCACTCAGGAAGGAAAGCAGAAGAGAAGGTTAACAAACAAAACGGCCAGGGGCCGTAACAGTTTCCATCTGATGGTGTATTAACGAGTTCCTCGTGCATGGTAGTTTTATGAACTTGCCACTGATTTCTTGACTTTTGCAGGTCCCTGGATGGATATTTTTGGTTTAGGAGATGCTGCCATACACATAGGGACTCCACAAAGCATCGCTATCAGAAACCCAGACTGTGCAGTGGCTACACATCTCATTAATCAGGTAGAGCCATGAACATTTATTACTGCACATCTTAGAATAAACGTAACTAAACCAATGAAAGTGAAAAGTCACGTTTGGGTCTCTCAGGTGGGACCTATTGCTGTAACCTCAGCCAACCCAACTGGTGAGGCAGACACAACTCATCATAACCAGGTTTACGCCAAACTGGGAGACAAGGTAAGGAGAATGATTTAGTGTTTATATAAAAAATTAGGAAATAAAGGTTTGTTGGTGTTTGTGAGAGATGCATTTAGGTTTCTTTGGCTGTAGGTGGATGGAGTGTTGTGTGATGGACCCTCTCCAGAGAACATTGCATCTACTGTGGTTGACTGCACCAAGATTGATACTGGGAACATTGGTTTCTTCAGAGTGGGTCTGATTCCTAAATCCAAGGTATTATAAATATGATCAGTTCATTCAATGCAAAATTGTTCATTTTTATTGAGTTTGTTCATCCGAGTTTTACCTTTTCTTACCCAATGTCAAGGTTCTTCAGATATTTGAAGAGGTTCGTAATCGCCAAAGACATGGACAGACAAATCCAGGGTTTGAACGTGAGCTCCTTCCAGATATGGAAGGGGAGCAACATTTTGGAGACAACACAACAGAATCAGAAAGAGGATCTGGAAACTCAACCTATTGTGAACAGTGAACAAAGTCCAGATGTATGAAGTTACTTTTAACAGCTTGTTTTGGAGCTGATTGAAGGCAACACCAGTGTTTAACATAACAATTCTATCCAAGCCAAATACTGCTGTAGAACAACCTGAAGCAACATGTAAATCTTGACAAATAGCTTCACTCAGTCTGAAGCACTTTATTTTTGTTCAGTTCAGTTTATTTATATAGCGCCAAATCACGACAAGAGTCGTCTCAAGGCACTTCACAAAGTAAACATTTCAATACAGTTCAGTTCATTAAGCCAATCAGTAAAAAAGTTTCCTATATAAGGGACCCAGCAGATTGCATCAAGACACTGACTAGTGTCATTGTGTTGGTACAATCCTCATACTAAGCAAGCATTTAGCGACAGTGGGAAGGAAAACTCCCTTTTAACAGGAAGAAACCTCCAGAGGATCCTGGCTCAGTATGAGCAGCCATCCGCTACGACTCACTGGGGGTTGAGAAGACAGAGCAGTTAAATTGTTAAATTCATTGGTTGGCATGTGACGCATTTTAATACTTTAGATGCACTTTCTAAATGGTAACTTTTATATTTTTGCCTTGTTTTCTAAAAAATAATACTGTTTTAATTTATAAGCCAACATTTTTTTGTTTAGGCATTCTTTTGAAATTATTTAGATGTTTGTACATTATGAAAGTTACCTGATTTACACTGTAAATTCACACATATATACTGAAAAACACTGGCATGTAAAAAGTATACGTATTAATGTTTAGAATAATAAATGGTAGTGAAATTATTTTTGCAATTATCCTCCCAGGTAGAGGTGTATTGCTGCCTCTGTGTGTCTGGAGATCTGTTCATCTGAGATTGTAAGTGCCACGTTAGCCAGCGAGCTGGTGGGCATGGTTGATCATTGAGTGTTACACTTGTTCTTTTTTTTAATGATCTATTTTTAATTTCTTTACGTTTTTATTTAAAATTTTTGTTCTTGTGAAGCACCTCATGATTTTTATCTTGAGAGACACTGTATAAAAGATTGTTTCTTCTTCTTTGGTTACTCTGCTGACTTTGGCGGCCACTGTCAGATTTCTTTGTGTCTCATGGCTTCCACCTGTTTCTTACCTGCAGGTCCGCTCACCCTTGGTAGGCAATACTCCAGTTCTCCTGTGACACTCACTGCTGATTTATGTAGAGTTGAGGTGCACACCTTGGGCAGATGATCAGTTGAGACACACAGCTTTAGGAGCCTGAAAACTTAAGCTGGAAAACAAACTCAGAACAAAATAAAATGTGGAACAAAAAGAACAAAAATGGACATTATACTGCAGTTGCTCTTGAATATTTGTTAGAAAGGTGCATAGGCTTGTGTATTTCATTTGTGTGCACATTACTTTGGGTTATAATTTCCTTTAGCTAACATGAAATCTGCCTTTTCATTTTTTATTTCACTGTTGTTTCACACAATGTTTGCTGGTGAGGAGGAGATTAAAATTCTGGTTAAACGTCTGTTGGAACATGGCATTTTAATCTACACCAAACATTAAAAAATACCAATCTGGTATTATTATAGTCTAATTTAGCTGTACATTTCTTCATTGACTTTATCTATAAAACAGCACATTTGGATAAGAGACATAAATGATTGTTGTGGAAACTTTATCATTTCCATCTGTTCATTAGAATGCTTATGTGTCATTCTCAGGGGTGTGAGACCAACCGGTTACATTAAGAGTCCAACAACGCCACCTTGGGAATTGCACCCAAGGAATTCATTTAAAATCTCCACAAGACACATAGTTTCATTTTTGCACAGGAAGTTAAGAGTCATGGTTTGTGTGCTTAAAAATAATAGTTTATTACAACAATCAATAAAATGAATCTGATTTAAAATAATCTTAAAACCCTGTAGTCGGGGCTTACCAGTGGGGTGGGGGCCCACCACAGGCCAGTATCAACTCCACCCACCACCATGTCACCCACTGTGAACACACACACACTCAGTGCTGCAAACCAAAAAGACACACAGAAAACTGGAGGTGCCACCGCTGCAGGGAGACCGTCACACCCACTGGAAGCCCAGCTGAAATAAAACAGAAAAACAAGTTAAAACATAAAAAATTAAAACAAAGAATTAAGAGTCCAATGTGACCATTCCCAACCCCCCACAGTACTTCCAGAGCGTTGAGTGTTCCTTCAGGTGAACCTGCACCGTCACTGTGGCTCTGTTGGCCCCAAGGCCAGTATGAAGCTGGTCGGTTGGTCATTATTCCAGGCCAGCACTTCTCTCTCTGTCACACACACACACACACGCCTCCCTTGGGTACTCATCAGGTGCTCCTCCTCACTCACTCCAAGCCAAAGGAGAGAGCGAGATGCCCGAGCCCATCCAGGTTATGGCTGAGTGTAGCACCCATCAGCTTCCTCGATCTCCCGGCACCACACCACGCACAGGACACCATCATGCCACCTGTGTGCATATAGGGAAGCCCCAAACTCCTCCACTCTCTGGTGGAGGGGCAGCCATCAGTCATTTAATCACACCTGCCCTGTTCAGCCTTTTAAAGGAGGCTGCCAGGGCGCTGATTGGCTGACCCCTAATCAAGGTAAGTGGCAACGGGTGGAGCACTCCACTCTGCCACACTTATAATGGACTAGGAAAGGAAATCTGCTGGCATGAATAAGCGACACCAAGATTTTTTTCACCAGCTGCCACTGTTTTAGAGCAATTATGTTAATTGTGCGCAACTTTAAGACTGTCGGCAGCTAAGGAGCAGGTCAAAAATCAGCATGATTATCCTGCCACGTGAACCAAGCTTAAGCCGCTTTTACACTCATGGGAAGCTGCTATATATATATATATATATATATATATATATATATATATAATATATCAGTGGCGGCTGGTGAATTTTTTTTTGGGTGGAGCGCATTTTTTTTTTTATGTTAGTTCTTGTGAATGGTTTTTATCTTGAGAGGCGCTATATAAACGATCGTTATTTTCGTTATTTGCAGGTCAGTTTTTCAGATGCGCTAACCACATATCACCACTAGGGAACGCCAAATTACCATTCTTATGCGTCACACAACTTGAAATCGACGGACTTGTTCCAAAGTTGTTCCAAAAACATGCTTCATATTCACCAATATATGCAAACCTCACACACACTAAACAGGAAGAGGCTCTTTTAAATGATAGAATCAACGTTTTCTACCTCAACACCACCCAATGACTGCAAATGAAAAGCAAAACAAAGCTATTTTCATGAAATCAAAAGCTAAATTCTGTCTTACCTTGCTGGTCAAAATAATCCATCTTATAGTAAAAAATCCACTTTGTTCGTAGAATCCAATGATAAAAAGATGAAACTACTAGTTTTCTCCATAGTCAACGTTAGCAGCGGCTCCACAACAACAAAGGACGGTGAACTAGCCTGTGGAGAAATTTCCGGTTCTGTCTGGGCTGGGTGAGCTGACCAATCAGCATCCTCCTCCTGACCTGAGCAGACTCCCCCCGTTTGCTTGCGATCGCAACCATATGCGCCCAAAGGCTCCCCTATTCCTTGTCGTTGGGGATCCAGCGCGCATGCGCCAGTTAGCCCGTATTAAGTCAATGGTAAAGATTGCTGCGACTGCGAGAGGACACGTGACAGGAAGTACGTCGACGTTTCAGCCGTGTTAAAAGTATTAACTTTATTTAACTACAATTAAATGCAGATTACACACAGCACTTACAGCCCATAAGGTGTATAGATCGTTTAGTTTAAATTTTATGTTTTTTTAAATACATTTTGTGATTCCTCTCTTCTTCTTCCTCTTCCTGTGAGACTGGTGGGGCGGCGCCCTAGCGCCCCCTATGGACGAGCCGCCACTGATATACCGTATATATATATATATAAATTCCCATCTCACCCTCCGTGGGTGGTCTCATCCTTCCAAGCTCGGGTCCTCTACCAGAGGCCTGGGAGCTTGAGGGTTCTTCAGTATCTTAGCTGTTCCTAGAACTGCATTTTTCTGGGCTGAGATGTCTGATGTTTTCCTGGGATCTGCTTTAGCCACTCCTCCAGTTTGGGGGTCAGTGCCCCGAGTGCCAGACCACCAATGTCTTCACTCTCCAGGCTTTCTCAAGTTCTTCTCTGAGGCCCTGGTACTTCTCTAGTTTCTTGTGTTCCTCTTTCCTGATGTTGCATCACTTGGTGTTGCCATGTCAACCACAACGGCTGTCCTCTGTTGTTTGTCCACCACCACAATGTCCAGTTGATTTTCCATCACCATTTTGTCGGTCTGGATCTGAAGTCCCACAGGATCTTAGCTCGCTCATTCTCTACTACCTTAGGGGGTGTTTCCTACTTTGACCTTGGGGCTTCCAGGCCATACTCTGCACAGATGTTCCTGTACACCAGGGGTTCCCAAATTGGGGGTCGGGACCCCCAAGGGGGTCCCCATAAGATTCCAGGGGGTCCCCAAAATGTTGTCTTTGCTGAGGTTGTGAGGTTAACAAGATTTTATTTGTAAAAATTACATTTATAAAATCCCAACAACACACCCTACAGTATAATCAGAACTCCATATAAAAGTTATAACTCTGTATGTCTGTAGAAAGTTTGAAAATCATCACTTTTAATGTGTTTATTCATGTAGGTGTTGGGGGTCCTGGCTTGTCTTGGACAAGGGCAAGGGGGTCCCCAAAGAAAAAAATTTGGGAACCCCTGCTGTACACTATGCCAGCCACTTGGTTGTGGCGTTCCATGTCTGCTTTCCCTGCCAGCATCAAACACCCTGCAG
>SSNS01000781.1:15018-31528 GCA_006937985.1 Aphyosemion australe | reverse complement strand
TTTCACTGTATTTTAATTTATCGACCTCCCGGTCCAGCTGGCCCCTTTCTCTCTGAATTTGCTGAATTCTTATCATCAACGCTCAAACTAGAAAAGGTTTTAATTCTTGGTGACTTTAATTTACACATTGATGACGCTGCTTGTAGCACAGCAGTAGAGTTCATATCTATTACAGAGTCTTTTAACTTTGAACAGCACGTTTCAGGCCCCACACATAAAATGGGCCATACTCTGGATCTGGTGTTTTCTCTAGGACTAAACATCAACCATTTACATGTTGAAGAGTTTCATGTGAGTGACCACAGCTGCATTCTCTTTAATGTCCAGTCTATCATTGATCCTGTCCCTCACAAGCTGAAATCAGAAAGACGCATCATTAATCAGTCAGCAGTGGATTTTCTGCATTATTTGACAGCAGCTTAGTTCATGGTGATGATCCAAACTCCTTTATCCATTCGCTTAATCAGCAATGTTCTTGTATCTTAGATAAGTTGGCTCCGGTTAGACAAAGCACTGGGTCTCACAGAAGAAAAAGTCCTTGGATGAATGAAAATATTTACAGCTTCAGAAGGACATGCTGCCAAGCTGAGAGGAGCCGGAAGTCAACTAGATTAGAGGTTCATAGACTGCACTTTAACTCATTCACTGCCATTGACGACTTTAGTCATCATTTTAAATCCAATCGCTCACTGCCATTGACGACTATTGAACGAGCCCCCGCACCGTGAGAACAAACATCACGTGTCTGAAGCAGATCTTCATCCGTGTTTGTCACACGTCATGTGATCAGGAAGCAGAAAATCAATGGATTAGGAGATCGTTTTGGGACACTGCTGTGAAAAAAAGCGATCCGCCGAACCGGAAATGCTTCTGCAGCTCACACTACGACAACAGATTGTGAAAGAACAGATAATGCTAGAAATACGGTGATTCTTCCTGATGTAAGAAGTGAGTCTACTCTTTCTTTTGGTAGTTTTGGCGTTTACATGATCATAGAGCACAATGTTCTGTGACTCTGCAAAAAACAGTAAAAACGCTCAAAAACGCTGGCAGTCAGGGGCTTCTGATCAGAAAACGGCTGGCACTTAATGAGTTAATGAACTCTGAATGAGATGGTGAAAAACTCCAGGGCTGTTTACTTTGCTCAGCTGATTTCCTCAAACAAAAATAACTCTAAAGTCTTGTTTGACACCATAAACCAGATTGTTTCACCTCACGCCCCTCACATGCCTGTATTCTCAAGGTCTGACTGTAACAACTTTCTTGCATTCTTTGAGAATAAAATCAGAGATATCAGGGCAAGTTTTTCACCCCCATCCTCTTCCCATTCTCCCATCCAGCCACCTCCCTCCCAATCATGGTCCTTCTTTACTTCTGTAAATCTCCAGGACATCTGTTGAGGAAGGAAAATATATTTTTGCCGATTATACCTTTAATTTTAGAATTTAGGATCCAGTCAATCAAATATGCTAATCACTTTTCTTTCCAGGGTTATTGATACACATATGATTCATGTACTCTTCATGATCCTCATTTAACCATGATTTATGCATGTTTACATCAAGCTGTGAGTTCCAGCTAAAGCAAGAAGGTTTTGATCTCCTGTGAAGGTCTGGTTTTCAGTCATAAAACTGTGTGCAAAGGGAGGTGAGAACACTTTGACCTAGGGACAGATAACAACAGCAGGAGAAGATACAGACAAGGACCAGTTCCGAGCCTGGCACCAGGAGAATCTCAGTCTCCAGGGAAAAACAGATTTATGACCCTGAGCTCCGATAGGCGGGCTCAGCAGGAGAAAGAATATAATCTGTGTGCATGCTGTGAAACTTTAGATTCGCCATTATACGAGGGGAGATGGACAGAATCTCCCCGACTGTACATCGGGTTACAATAAAAGATGATTGAGTGAAATAAAGAGTTTACGTTGATTGCAACGAGGCGGTCTTTATGGCTTGTGATTTCTTGTTTGATCAGAAGATCTTAACGAACCGGGAGAGTGGGAAAGGAAAGAAAAAGTCAAATGCTGATCCAGCTCGGAGGAAAGAAGAAGACCGGAACCAGGATCACACGGGCCTGAGATGAGTGACATCAGACGAGCTGCAGAAAACCAGATTTGAGCTAAATACATCAGAGACAGAGAACACCAATATTTTTTCAACGACAATTTGGAGGGGGCACTCCGTGAGATCTTCTCTTCAAACGACGAATTATAATTGGACAGTGGACATAGTCCTGTAAATGACCGCCGAACATTGGGCAGTGACGAGATTGAGGCAAAGAGAAGACGGACAACAGCGCGCTGACTTCACTTACTGGTAAGCAGGACCTGGTTAGTCGAACTCTGCATATTGGGGATAAGTAAATTACTTGTTCGTTGGATATTTGGCGTAGTCTCGGCTGTAAATTTGTGTGTTTTAAAATCGAGTCATTGTTTGTTTGACACTTCGAAGACGAATCGACGGATTTAGAATCGTTGTGTTGTTGGCTCTGGACGTGACGTTCCCACTGCGAGGCCGCCGGGCAGACGCAGACAGTCGGGTTTGAATCCCCGGGGACCTAGGGGCGCCCCTTTAAAGAACCGAGACGTGTGTTCCGCTTTCAGGACTGGCGATCCAACAGCTGTAGCCGGCGGGCTACAGGTGGGCAATAGGCCGAGCTGGGGTTGGTAACCCCGTGGAGTAGAAGCGCCACAAATTCACCTGGATTGGGCAGTTTTAAGCAAATGATGGCTTAAATGTACATTCATAATTGGGCAGTGTAAGAGGGGCTTACTGTAAATTGTGGGCAGTTCAAAAGTAGTGGAACGGTTTCCCACACAGAAAGGACAGCAGACTCCCACCTCTGTCCTAGTGTATGCTTTGAGTGTGTGGCTGTTTTTTGTTAAGGAGGGGCTGATGGTATGGTGTAGCATTTTGTCCTGGTGTTGAGGTGTGTGTGGCTACGTGAATAAATGATTAGTTATTTGTTGTCTTGCTGTGATTTGCGGTGTGCGTGCAGTAACTTTGTCGGCTCCTGTTGCGTTTCATGTGTGTGCTTGGAACCTGTGTGCGTGCTGCTGCTCAGTGGGCGTTGACCAACATTGAGGAGGCCTGCAGGGGTGTGTGTGCTGGAGGTGTGGCTGAGGTTCTGGTTCCGAGCCGTGTGGGCTCAGGGTCTGTGTGTAAAATGCTGCTGTGGTGTCTGTCTGGAGGAGTGAGTGTTCCTGTGTGTTTGCTTGAGCGGCAGCGATTGCAAGCCGAACTGAACTTTTTAGGAGTAAAAAGAAGAGGCCTAATCTACAGAGGCTGTGTGAGCCTGGAATTAAAGCTGATATAACGTCCCTATATAGGAAAACCTTAATTTGGCCCCAAATTGACGTTTTGTGCTATGTAAATTGAAATATGAAGAACCTCACGTTAAGTTTGATAAGTTAAATGGCAAACTTATCACCAGAAAATTAACAAAAAACATTAATTCGGCAAAGTGAACAGCACAAACGCATAATGATAATTACTTATTTAGGCAAATAGCTCCTAAAATGACACATAAATAAATGAATAGATAAGGAAAAGTGAAAAATTAATGATTACAAGAACATTCAGAACAAATAAATTAAGTTAATCTGGAGTGGAGCGAATTCAGTTGGAAAATTAAGATAAACATTATAAAATAGCAAATGATTTGAGTTTTGGAAATGACTTAAACTTTGGAAAGTTAAAAGTTTAAAGTGATATAAAATAATGCAAGTGACCGGTAATTCTATTCCTAAATTTGAACAATACAGAAACAGATAATTCAAAAAGATAATCTAGAGTCACACTGTCTAATTCATTTGCAAATTAGGCTGATAAAATACATATTTGGTCAATAACAGAGGGTTAGTTGCAGTATTTGATTAGAAATATCTATTGGACTAAAGTGAAGGACATCAAATTGTGCCTGCTTCCATCATATTTGGGATAAAAACAATAAAAGATCAGTAGCAGAGAGGTTCAATGATTGCTGGAGGTCATGTGATGGCGCTAAGACTTATATGTAATCTCTCATGGCAAAGTTAAAAGTCTGTTCATTTGTAAACAACTGAAGTACACTTTCTAATAAACATCCTTGAATTTGGTTTCCATTTCTAAATAAGGCCAAGTAAAGTGAATAATATGAGTTCCTATTATGCATGGATTTAATCTAAACATCAGGAGTAAAAGTTTTACTGAATGAACAAGATTTTTAGCTGCATGTTTCTAAATTGGATGATTTAATTTCTTGATTAGTGCATAATCTGTGGCCCTGTGGTGTTGGTGCTCCAGACTGGGATGATGATGCTGGCTGGTTTGACTGTTCCTCTGGACTCTGTCATTTCTATTTAATCAGATATTAAAGATAGGGTGATATTTTTATTGATCATGGAGTGAGCTACTTTGTTTCACTGGGTGAAGGCCTGGGGGTCATAGCATGGAGCCCTGCACATGAACTTTGCTGCAAAAGTCACAAGGCTGCTTCAGCTGAGGCTGAAAGGGGGTCTGCCACCACTTCTATGAAACACATCATGAACTGTGAACTGAACGCAAACCAACATCAAAGTTGAACAAACTGTGAAAGAAGTCGCTGCTATGGACTCTAAACTGATAACAACTGGAGGCCAGGCTCCTGAGAGCGAGGAGGCACATGAAATGAACTGTGACCTTTGGCTGGGGTCATCAACAACTTGAAAACAGGGGACTTTACAATCTACTCCATGTGACGGATCTTGGGTTTGACCCTAGTGGTGGAAAGTGCTCACTGCATGTAAGATTAGGGACTGAGTCAGTTGACTGACTGCTGCTGGTTGAGAGACATGACAGAGTCTGAAAGGGGGTTGGCCTGCTGGTATTGATGTTTCAGGGGGGAGTGCTTCCAGAGTGGGGCTGCAGATTTACAAATTTACCAGGACTTATTGATTAGTGAACTATTTAATGGTTAAATTGCGAAACATTTGGTTAATCTGAGGAAGGCTTGAATTTTATTAGTCCTGAAAGACGGGAAACATATTACTAAATCCTAAATTAAAGGTGTACAAACAGAGGAATTCATAGAATTAAGCATGTTAGAGTCTGAAAACAAAATCCCAAAACTAAACTATTTGTCTAAAATTTAATGTAAATTTCTCTAAAACTTCTTTTTGCTTTGGAGTGAGAGGCGCATTTGGTCTGTGCGACGTCCTTGGTGCCAGTCATTGTTTAACAGCTCTGTACCAAAACATCGAGCCTAACATATAACAAACAGGACTAAATTAAACAAGCTGCTAATCCTTAAAGCAGGACAAACTGTGCTCAAATAATACGATTAACTTAGAGAGAAAACAAAACACTCAATTTAACTTATGAACTTTAAATTATCTGATGCAATACAAAAACATGACAGTGTGGCTTAAACAATTTGAAGTGAAATCATATAATCTAAAATGGGCCTTTGAATGTTTGAGTGCGTGTGTGGA
Source organism: Aphyosemion australe (assembly GCA_006937985.1). Taxonomy (NCBI): domain Eukaryota; kingdom Metazoa; phylum Chordata; class Actinopteri; order Cyprinodontiformes; family Nothobranchiidae; genus Aphyosemion; species Aphyosemion australe. Next base: position 26,079 of record SSNS01000781.1, on the reverse strand, counting down.
GGGGTCAGTGAACTTTGACATGTGTGATGGTTTTATGGCGTTGTGTGATTAACTGGACATGTTGGAGCTTATCTGTCTGTGGCTGGATGTGTTGTGGAATGTTTGAAGGTCTCGTGGAAGATTTATGTGTTTTATTCGGATGGATGCGAGAGAGATTTTAAATTCCAAAAGTTACTGATTCGTTTTTTGAGTTTTCTGGAACAGAACTACGGATAGTTCTGTTTCAGAAAAAGGGGGAGGTGTAAGGGAGTAAAATAAGGAGGCGTGAAGGGGGGCGAAAAGAACCTAGCGCGATAATTATTCCCTATAACATGCAGAGGAAGACTATTCTAGGTTCAAGCCCCAGTAGGTGACAGTAATGGACAATGGACTGACTGCTAGACTGGTTCCAGGACCTGTGACAAAGTACAGAGTTCAAACAACAAGACTCTGACAGACGTGAGCTGAGGTTGGAACAACCAACGACTTGGACTGACGGGACTCATGACATAAGACTGAACACGAAGCACTGAAAGCCTTGGTCAAAGTGCTCACGACGGCTGTTGCTCCGGCTGGAGCATCATCAGGATCATCATCTTCATCGACGTCGTCGGACAACATCAACTGGGCGTGGCTACAGGTCATCAAAAGAAAGCAGCACAGCAAAGTGGTCAGTCGGACCACCTACGCGGTGAGGCTTCATCGGAAGGAGACGCGTGGTGCAACCGGTGCCACAGGAGTCGACGCTCGCCAGCTCAGGAGACAGACCGAGGTCTCGAGGAGCTGCAACAAGGATCGAGAGGTGTTGAAAGGAGGTGTGTTGATTTCTGGTGGAAAACGGCCGTTTCCCCCAGTCAGCTCACCTTGAAGATTGTGTGTGAAAGGGGGTAACCTGGTTTTGAGGAGGCTAGCGGCTGTTAGCTCCGGTCAGGTTGCTCTGAAGTCAGGTGATTTTCAGAGGCTTTGAACTGTCTCTGATCACCTAAAATAAAATAAAAAATAAAAAAAGCAAGAGGAGAGCAAAAGAACATTGCGAAGAGACATTCGTGCTTTCACCGGAAGAACGTGAAAGACATTCGTGATTTTGTCGGAAGATCTGCGTGTTCTTTTTGCCGGAAGTCCTACAACATCATCACTACTGGACTCTACTTATGACCAGCCTTTGATTTATATTTGATTTTCAATAATTCATGATTTGATTTGGAATAAATATAAGGGATCATTGAAAAAAGAAAAAAGAACATTCTAATAAAAACAAGGATAAAATTAAGGTTAAAGGTAAAATAATATTGATTAAGATTAAGGCTTAAAGGCCCAGGCTGGCTGTTTTTTCAATCTGCTTTAACTTTTTCTTCCTGAACAGGTTTTTCTAAATAATGGACTCTAAAAAATTGCATTTGATCAGTTTGCTTTGTTTGTGCATGATTCTGTTGACATTTCTGATTACACTGATCAGGTGGAGATTGTCCCTGAAACATTGATAAGGTTAAACATAATTCATAATTTGGTGAATAATTGATATTGATATTTGGTAAATTGAGCTAAGAGTTAAAATACTGGGACAAATAACATCATTTAAATAACATCATTTTAAAGGGTAAAGTTTTCATCATCAATTTCAAAATGCATCCTTTTGGTCGTCCAGGAGGGGCGGACAGGCCCCCAAGGTTGAATACCTGGAAGGTTCTGATTCCATTGGGCCTTTCCATGATTTTAATTTACAATGTTATTGCTTTCATGACTGGTGTTTTTCCATTTTCCAGAGATGCCCACCGTTCTGAACTGTTGCCTTCTGATCGTGTAGCCGCTAAGTTTGATAATCTACCCATTACATCAGCTGTGATTTCATCTAAGGGGGACTCCTTTAAAGCATTCCATGAGGGCGTACGTAGGTTGTGGGAGCAGTCCCGTGAGGTATTTGCAGGCGTGGAGGAGGAATTAGCGGTCACATCCCGGATGGCCTCTGACAATCGCAAGGCCATAAATAAGATCCGAGCTGAGAGAAGTGGTTCTGATCCAGCTGAGCCACTCCAGGCCACTCAGCGACCTGTGACCTAGAAGACCTCGAGTCTCTGTTAGAACTATGCACGAGCGCTCCGGAATCAGTAATCAGTAATGCTTTGGCGACGTTTGGGCATGTTTGGAAAATGGACAAGGTTCTTTCAATTAATGTTTAGGTCTATTAATGGTTGTTTTGCATTCCCTGGTGTCGAAGGTCTGGTAAATGAAATGTTTTTTCAGGTTCTTAGCAGAAAGGGGCAATATGTCTTGGTTCCTCTGGGTCAAATGAAGGGTCAGACTTTAAGTTGAGGGACAGCTACATCAGATAAAGTTGGTTGGACTCTGGTTTTTCAGAGTCCAAGAGTGGGATTGAGGAAGGAAAATATATTTTTGCCGATTATACCTTTAATTTTAGAATTTAGGATCCAGTCAATCAAATATGCTAATCACTTTTCTTTCCAGGGTTATGATGGACAGAATCTCCCCGAATGTACATCGGGTTACAATAAAAGATGATTGAGTGAAATAAAGAGTTTACGTTGATTGCAACGAGGCAGTCTTTATGGCTCGTGATTTCTTGTTTGATCAGAAGATCTTAACGAACCGGGAGAGTGGGAAAGGAAAGAAAAAGTCAAATGCTGATCCAGCTCGGAGGAAAGAAGAAGACCGGAACCAGGATCACACGGGCCTGAGAGGAGTGACATCAGACGAGCTGCAGAAAACCAGATTTGAGCTACAATCCATCAGAAAACAGAAAGAGACAGAAACACCATATTTTCCCACAACACTGTCTCATTCAGAAAAACATGAAACCAACTTCCTGCCCTGTTGATTTTCTCCCAACCACTTTGCTTCTTAAGGTCTTTGACCAAATTGGCCCATGCATTGTGGATTTTATTAACCTATCTCTCCAATCTGGCTCTGTACCTTCTGTTTTCAAACATGCTGTTGTTGAACCGATCCTGAAAAAACCCAGTTTGGACTCCTCAGCCTAATAATTACAGACCCATTTCTAAATTACCCTTTATCTCTAAAATCTTAGAAAAAGTTGTAGCCGATCAACTGATTACTTTTCTGGAAATTCACAACAGTTTTGATAAATTCCAATCTGGTTTTCATAAAAATCATTCAACAGAAACAGCTTTGCTTAAAGTTTCCAGTGACATCATGATGGCTGCAGACAACAGGGAATTTACAGTCTTAGTATTGTTGGATCTTTCTGCAGCTTTTGACACTGTTGATCACAGCACCTTAATTAACAGACTTCATGACTCGGTGGGGATCTCTGGAACTGTCCTAGACTGGTTCAGATCGTACCTTTCTAACAGAAGTTTCAGTGTCTGTATAAACCACATCATGTCAGACTCTAATAATCTGTTCTGTGGGGTACCCCAAGGCTCTGTTTTAGGTCCACTCCTGTTTTTATTATATATACACCCTCTTGGACAGATAATTGATGCTTTTCATGATGTCTCCTATCACCTATATGCAGATGACATTCAGCTGTACTGCTCCTTTAAGGATTCTGAGTTCTATAAACTGGCTGAACTACTAGAGTGCCTATCAGCCATCACTAGCTGGCTAGAAGATAACGTCCTTCAGTTAAACGGCTTTTTTGTTAAAACATGTGAAAAGTGTGTTACAGTAATCTAGACGGGAGGAGATAGAGGCATGGATAACCATTTCAAGTTCATGTTTTGACACCAACCTTCACAGTTTGGAGATATTTCTCAACTGATAAAAACAGTTTCGAACCAGTGTTTTTGAGTGGCCTTCAAGAGACAATGACTGCGTTTACATGCAGCCAGTATTCGGGTTATTAACGGGTTAAGGTTTACACGCACAAATAGAGAGAGTTACCCCTGTATACATGGAACGTTTAATATTCTGATTACATAGCGTCAGGACCAGGACGTACGGGCTACGTTAAGACGCAATATGCGTCATTTCCTGTTTTCTTCCTGTATCCAAAGACGACAACAACAGCAGCAGCACACAGATAATGGATCGTTCGGAGCTAATAGTGATCGCCTTTTTTTGTGCATTGGTGCTGTTACTGACCTGGTTTCTTTGTCGCTCCAAAAATGTGGTGTGCTGCGTTTCGCCATGTTGAACTCTATGTGTTCACTTCCGGGTTACTGGCGCATACAAGAACTCAAAAGACCAAGATTCCTTCTGAATAGAACATGCGCAGAGCGCACCTTTTGAAAGGCTTATCCCGATACGCGTTTATATGACCTGATATTAGCGGATCTATGAGCACTTCCGGCAACAAAGTTGTTCCAAAAACATGCTTAATCATCCATTCACCCATATATTACACAAACTACACACACACTTAAAGGAAATAGACTAATCTAATCTATAGAATCCACTTTCTACCAACACCCAATAAGCTGTATAAAAACGTGATGCCGTAAAAGAAACGCTGCACATAACGAGAAAAACACACAGTAGCCAGAATGCAAGATGTCCACAGAAGCAGGCGTTTAAATGAAAGCCCAGACTCACAATAACAGCAGTACCACTCTTAGTTCAAAGCTTATGGAGCGGCGCGAGCTGCAAACGCAGCAGCATGCTAATTTCTTGAAGCCAAAAGCGTAAAATCAGGCTTACCTGCAGGTTATATGGCCATAAATCCGTGGTATAGGAAAAAAAATCCAATCGGTTCGTGAAATACTATATCCCAACGTAAAAGCTGAGCTGATCAGACGTTTTTCTGGCATTGTTTTACCCGCAAACATGTTTAATGGTTGATGCATTCAATCATTTTCCTGTGTTACAAGGATTCTCTCCCTGTGATTGTTTAAGCCAGCTGAAAAAAACTCAACAACAAGCAATTCGATTGGCTCAGTTTTCCACCAACGTCTGAACCAATGGGAACCTGGTCTGAGCAGACTCCAACGTTGATGTTCGCTATCCGATGCGCCCAAAGGCTCTCCTAATCTTTGTCGTTGTGGACGGTTTGGGGATCCAGTGCGCATGTGCCAGTTAGCCCATATTAAGTCAATGGTAAAGATTGCTGCGCCCAAGAGGACACGACAGGAAGTACGTCGACGATTCAGCCGTGTTAAAAGTAAGAACATTATTAAACTACAATTAAACACAGATTACACACAGTACTTAGTCCATATGGTGTATAGATCGTTTAGTTTAATTTTTATGTTTTTTTAAATATATTTTGTGATTCCTCTCTTCTTCTTCTTCTTCTTCTTCCCGTGAGACTGGTGGGGCGGCGCCTTAGCGCCCCCTATGGACGAGCCGCCACTGGGCCAAGCTCCTCCTTATGTTACTGAACTGTTAAAGCCTTATGCTACAACCCGAGCCCTCAGGTCCACAAGCCAGAACCTCCTAGAAGTTCCAAAGACCAGATATAAAAGTCGAGGTGATCGCTCTTTCCAGGCTGTTGCACCCCGACTGTGGAATGAACTTCCTTTATCCTTATGTGTTACTGACAGTCTGGTCACCTTTAGAAAGCAGCTGAAGACCCTTTTATTTAAAGCAGCTTTAACTTAAATATTTTGTGTTTTATTCCTTTTTTTAACTAGTATTTATAATCATCTTTCATTTGTTTTATCATCTTATAATTTTATGACTGTTTTTCTGATTTTAATTGATTTTATATTATTTTGTTTTGTTTTAAGATAATTTTATGATGACTTTATAATTCGTTTTGTTGATCTTTGTGAAGCACTTTTTTTTCTGTGATAAGTGCTATACAAATAAAATATACTTACTTAATTACTTACTTAATGTTCAGTGTTTGTTTAAAACTTTCCAAAATGTCGAAATGTTCCCTTTGTCTTTAAAATCAGAAGAAACCTCCAGACTTTAATTTATAGATGGTGGCATGTTTTTGTAGCTAGTGAACTAGACCAAATTCTTGCTTTGCAAAGTTTGGTCTAGGCACGCTTCATTGGCACCCTCGCAGCCCGATCCACTGCTGTCTCACAACAACAGGAATTATTTCATGTGTACAATTTTCTGAATAGTTATAATTTAACGTGTGTTTAGATCTGCTGTTATTAACCTAAAAGTGCCATCCTGCTGTTTGTATTTCACCTGATGTAGAAACTAAAACCCAGGCTTGGTGATGAGGGATTTAAGGCTCTGACTCGGCTCTACGTCTGCTTTTAAGTAAATAAGATTGTGTCCAACCTCTTTCAACAAAACACAACCAACATTATTACGATGTAGGTACTGATAAGCCTCAGAGCTTTAAGATTGTTTATTGCCTCGCTGTCAGACGCAACTGAGTTCAGAAAGTAGCTAAAATGCTACTGTACGTTAGCTTTGGCCAGACTTTAAGATCATCCCCCCCACATCTCTGCTTCAGTAGGCAGACGGAGTGTAACGGTGTCCCGTTTGAGCTGTGACAGCTGGTGTTCATGCATGTTTTCAGTCTCTAAAAGCCCATAAAAAAAGGATTAGCATGAAGGAATCGCATCGTCTCAATGTAAACAAATGAGGACCGGAAGTTGCTTGCATCTTTCGCGCAAAGCATCACGGGCCGTGAGAATAACGTGGATAGGATGGCTTGCCAGGCCAATGTTTTTGGGCTGTGTGAAACAACCAGAGCATCAGGTTAAAAGCCAATGCAGCAGGAGGATAAATAAACGCTACATAAAAACATCTGAACTGTTGTTACTGAAAGGTGTCCTGCTCTAAACTACAGCCTGATTATCAAAAACAAAAATATATAGTCACTTTAAAATGTCAAAACAAATATCAGCATAGGTAAAAGTAGTGTTATTATAAAAATATAATTTTTGATTACACCTAGAAACGGTTAATAATTTAAAAACACATCAGGTCACACATTGCCTTTTCAGACTACTAATAAGTCTTACATGAAATCTTTGCTGCATAGACAAGTTTTTAAAATGTAGTCTAACCCAATCAGTCATTTTTTAAAATTTTCTATCATTTTCCAAAGTGAGGTAGTACTCTAAGATGTCGGTGCCTCTTGCTGCTACTGCGTGTGACTGGCTATTGCACGTTTGCAAACCTTTTGCACACTGGCACTGCTTTTAAATCATTTGGACATTATGATAATCATTAACAATGGAAATGTTATAGAGTTTCTTGTTCTTGTGTGTTTTTATTGTATTTAGATATTTTTTAATCTTGCACTGCTCCTTGCTGCTAAATTTCGTTGTATGCAATGTACAATGACAATAAAGGTCTACCCTATCTACAAAGTCTCGTTTTACAGATTCCTCCCAGTGGTTGGAAAATCTGACGGATGAGGATTTTTTCTTTCACATTTATTGTGAAATGACTCAGAGATAAGAGAACAAACGAGGCAAAGCTCTGGTAGAAAAAACTGTCAAGTCAACCACCCACTCAGAAAGTGAATTTACCTCCTTCAACAATCCAAGAGATGCCTGAGATATGGTTGTGATGACCCAGCATCATGAGGCCAGAAACACAAAACCTGAAACTAGAGATGCTGTGCAGAACAAAGTCCTCTTTGGTTTTAGAAATTCCACATTTCCTCATGACAATCAGAAAAAATTCAGCCCACACAAGAAAGTTTCACAGACCATTATGTCAGGTGTTCCTTATCTAGATGTGGCAACTGAGGAACAGGCATCAGTTACAAACCAGTAACTGCCTGTATCAGCTTGTAAGTTGTAAATAATAAATTAATGTGTGTACATAATATTTAAAATGTGAATGTTAAAGCGCATGGACGTATGGATGGTAGGTAGGTAGACTTTGATTTAAACGTGCTAAAAAATGAAACAAAACACAACAATAAGTAGATTGTAAAAAAAAACAAAAGTTCTTAATAACAATAATAATAATTATAATAATAATTTTTATTTGTAATGCACTTTACATTTCACTGAACTCTCAAAGTGCTACAACAGAACTCAAGCCATCTAAAAACCAAAGCAAACATTAATACATATAATACTAAACAAGTTAAAATGATAACACTTATCATTACCGTTAAAAGCAATTATGTACATGATAAGAGGGAGTAGGTTAAGCTCTTTTAATCTAAACAGCTCTCTTTCATCAAACTGAGGCCTCTATATAACATTAGTTGTTCATGACTCACACATGTTCATAAACCTATACTTCCAACAATTTGTACCAGTGGTTTAAAGACTTCCCACAAAAATCGCATGATTCAGGAGGACTTCCAGTGGGCCACGGGACAAGATGGCAGCACTACACTAAACTCCATTGAGTACCCCACTAATTTGTGTATTTTAGAACCCCTGTTTGTACTGCTTAGGAACAATAATAGTCATTGAATCAAAGAGGGAGCAGTCTTCTAAGAAACAGAAGGGTATTAAACAGCTTTTCAAACTGAGTCACCTGAGACGTTAGCTATGCTAATCAGATGAGCGCTAGCTGAGGAGATGGTGGCTTTTAGAGACGGCCTATTACAGATGGTGAAAGAACTGACCCCTAGTCAGAAGCAAGCTGTGATAAACTAGCCTACAAATCTAGACAGACCGTAGCCCAAGCAAAAGGATTTTGCTCTGCAGGTCAGTCCATTAAAGCCTCAGCAGGTCTATCGTTAGCCTGAGCAGTTTTCTGTCTAGCCAATCACAACGCTCTATCAGTTTGGTGGGCAGGGTGTTGCGACGGAGCAAAACAACAAAGATGGCAGCGGCTCGTTTGAAACGGCTTCGGCATCAACTTTGGACTGTTTAGACTTGGGCTTTTCTTTAGTCCAGAGCTGATAGAGGTGCTTAAGTCCTTTATTTAGAAAAAGGATGGATTTGTGTCGTCTTCAACAGTGTATGGCCTGACTGCCCCGTTGACACTCATATCTGTAACAGTAAGTACGTCACGCTGTTTGTTTTCCAATAGCATGCAAAGACAGTTTGAAAAACAACCGTAGATCCTGCACCACGACTGAGCTCTGTATGGGTCGTGGCTGTCGGGCTGAAAAGGGATTGAACTGAGTGGACCGGGAGTTGAGCTGTAGCATGTTTGACCCAAACGCAGAGGTACAAGCGCTGGGAGAAGCTGATACGCTGTTTGATCTAGGAGCACCCGCACGAGACCTGAAGGGAAACGGGATTGTAGGGATGCTCCAAAAGGATAAAAAAACACTGACTTACTGAAGAAGGTTGGTAGACGGAGCTTGGAAGTTCTGAACTCAAGGCATGAATTAGGATGAAACAACGACTGAGTGGATGAGTTGACTTCCATTTATAGACTTGCGTGATGACATGGGGGTTATGTGGAACACTGATCAGCTGAGGCTGATGGGAGATGGAGTTCTGGCTGGTGGATTGCTGACTGGAGGAGTGGCGAGAGACGGGGATTGTGACAGTGGCCAGACTATATATTCACATAGGATCCCTTGCCAGGCTAAGTTTGAACCCTTGTTAGGGTCATTTTAAACAAAGGTGTGGAACACTGTAAAACCATTTTTTAAATCTTTTTTCTGATTATAATCGGAGTTTGTCATGAAAATAGTCTTCTACATCAGGGGTTCTCAAATTGGGGGTCGGGACGCCCAAGGGGGTCCCCACAATTTTGTCTTTGCTGAGGTTGTGAGGTTAGCAAGATTTTACTTGTAAAATTACTTTTATAGAATCCCAATAACACACCCTACAGTATGACCAGAACTCCATATAAAAGTTATAACTCGTATGTCTGCATAAAGTTTGTAAATGATCACATTTAATGTGTTTATGCACCTAGGAGTTGGGTTTGGGGGTCCTCAAAGAAAAACATTTGGGAACCACTGGTCTACCCCTATCTCCTGCATCATCTTCTGATAGAAAATAGACGGTGGTCATTCCTACTGCAGACCACTGCAAATGTAATATCTAAACGAGTGATCCACATCTTTAAAGAGCTCAAAATAAAATTAGATGGTTGAGTTGCTTCTGAGTTCTTGAGCTAAAGCCCTCTGACACATAACTAGATGCTTTTGCTTAATTAATTAGTAATTGTTGGAAAATATATCTGTTATCTCTATTTATGTCTAGCTTTAAAACACCACTGTTTTTATTATTTTATCTGAAATATTAAATGAGAGAACATCTCATTTAAGTTGTTTTTATTGCACAAATGATTTACTGCAGGCTTCAATCACACCAGTATGATTGTGCTGTCTCACAGTGAGGTCAAACAGCATAAGTTACATAAATACATATTTACAGAAGTTCATGCAGTTTTAAGATAACATTTGAATAAGCGGTGAAATCTTTCAGGTAAGAACAAGTTTTCTATCTGTGCACAAAAGGTGAACAGCAAAGCAGAGGTTGGGTGAGACAAGTAGACTTTACAAAGAGACACTCAAGGCAGGGAGATCTTCAGTCTGTCAAAGATCTGTTGGACTTTAACAGCAGGGACACAGCCTTCTCTCACAATGGTGATGATTCCTGAACGAAAGATTAGAAAGGCTTCAGTTAGAAAATTGATCTAATACAGCCCCAGTAGGAAGAAATCATCGTCCCTTACCTTCATTAATCCTCAGGCAGTTGACCACAGTTGAAGCAACAACTTCATTTGAGTCCCCATCACAAAGTACTCCTTGGATCTTGTGACCGAGTCGACTGCAGCAAAAGGAACAGTTTATAACAGTAATTAGTTTATGATGCTGAATGTTTTAGAGATGTGTTGTTTGTTAGTTTCCAAAAAAAGTTCTTTGAGGAGACTCTTACTTAATGACCATGCTGTGGTGGGTGCTGTCAGATTCTCCACTGGGATTGGCTGATGTGATAGCCAAGGGTCCCGTGATGTCACATAGGTGGCAGGTCACGGTGTGGTCCGGGACACGGATCATGATGCTGTCTCTGGTACCAACACGGTCATAAGCAGGTCCAACTCCTACAGGAATGAGGTTAAAATTCATGTAGAAACTGAACTGATGTCCAGGCAGAATTCTGTCACTCAACATTCAAACGACTCTACACCGTTTACCTAGTTGGAAAAGCCAGTCTCCTTTGCTGACAATGCAGCTGATGCCTCCAGGATACACGTTCCTCATAAACTCCCACAGCAGAGGGCTGAAAGGAGGCCTGGCTGCAACCAGCTGTTCCACACTGGAGATGCAAATGCATATAGGCTTCTCTGCAGGTCTGTCCTGCAAAAGGTCAA
>SSNS01000781.1:0-11752 GCA_006937985.1 Aphyosemion australe | reverse complement strand
AGAATTTACTGTCCTAGAGATGTTTTGAGACACACACACACACACACACACACACACACACACACACACACACACACACACACACACACACACACACAGGAAAGAGAAATCAGGCTCTCTGGAGGTAAGGAATTTATTCTAAATTAAAACAGTTTTATCAATACCTCCAACATTGCTATTATTTCATGTTGTTATAAAACTACAGGAAATGGTAAATGGCCTGTATTTGTACAGCACCTTCTTACGGTTCTACAACCCCCCAAGGCGCTTCACAACGCAATCAGTCATCCACCCATTCACACGCTGGTGATGATGAGCTACGATGTAGCCACAGCTGCCCTGGAGCACACTAACAGAGGTGAGAAATGTCTTGCCCAAGGGCACAACAGCAGAATTCTCTGCCGGAAGCCGGAATTGAACCTACCACCCTACCGATTGCTGGACAACCCACCCTACCTCCTGAGCTACTGCTGCAGTTATCATTAAACTCCTGTCAGGGAGCATCCTTTATGCAGATTTAGGTCTGACTCAATCTATAAATAAGAGCAAATAATGATCTAGCTCTAAGGTTTAGGATTTCTGATAGGCGACATGCAGAAACAACGTTTTGTCAGTAATACAAAGACAGAATGAAGTTTTACCTGGTGAAGTTGTTCAGACGGATGAAAAGCTGAGTATTGCTCAAGGAGGGATGAAGGTTTGCCATAAATAAGATCTGTTGTTGCATAGGAGGAGTTCTTGAGAATTCCCCCACTCTGTCACACAGTCAGCGTACTCAGAGGTGACATCACTGCCTTTCATTTTACACAAAGGTGGCTTTTCCTCCTTCTTTCTACTCCCTTCCCCTCAAGGCCATTGATGATGTTGAACATTACACCACAGATAATGACTGGGGTGGAAAAACCTCATTCTGATGTGATACAGGCTTGTCGTATGAACCTGCCCATCCCGTTCCGTGTGTGTTTACGGTCATTGCGAGTCCTGGACTATATAAGGCAGGTGGATGTTCAGTCAGAAAAGCATCAGCATCCCTCACAGCTCAGCTGCATCAAGAGAAAGAAGAAACAAGATCACCGTGACAGAGAGTTGAAGTCATGTTTTCCAGGCTACAGGTAAGATCAAAGACATATTTATGCTTTTATTCAGTTTTTCAGACCGTAAAATTGCTGGGTTTAAATCTTTTTAAGTTAAAGATGTCAGAGAAACGTCTAAAATTAGAATTAAAAACTAAGTGAGTGAGAAGATTTTTAGTGAGGACAAGGCAGGGGACAATAAAAAGAATGCTCATGCTGTTACATATCTACACCGGCTCTTTCCAAATCAAACACAAACATTAAAGTCTGTTCTGTCTCTGAACAAGTAAATGCAGGAACTCGTCATGAGAATCAGCCTGTAGTAGACCTGAGATGTGAGAAATCACCTAATGGTTTCTTCTGATTGTAGAAAACCATCAGACCAGTGCAGGCTGCCAGAGGTCTGCATAAGCCTGCAGTGGATGGTAAACTGACTATTTTATTTAAAAAAAAACACACAAAAAATGAAAATCTTTTATTAAATGACCTTTATCTTTTTATTCCATAGTCCAGAAGCACCCAGCTCCTGAAGACACGGTCACGGCCAGTTATGGGCGGTTCATCAGTGAAATAAAGCCTCAGCATTTGTCTCCTGCTGTACTCCATCGCAGCAAACGGATGGTGCTGGACAGCACCGGGGTCGGACTGCTAGGGAGCAGGACAGATGTGTTTGAGCTGGCTCTTCAGTACTGCCAGGTGAATCAAAGTGAAGGTCTGACCCAAATTATCAAGAACAGATCAGTGGATGTAAGTTTGTCTCTGTGTTTGATGTCCTCTTAGCACATGTATGCTGCGGATCACATCAGCTCTGTGTACGGACGCAGAGGCATCAGACTCTCCCCCACGCTGGCAGCTTTCGTCAACGGAGTGGCGGTGAGATAAATAAGTGGAAACATTTTGTATAAACAGCTTTTTCTCAGCTGTCGGTACAGCGTGGCTCCCAAAACCCACAGGGAGAGTTTATAGAAATCAAATCAGCTGAGCTGGCCTTAAGGTTTTCCATCAAATAGTTTTTCCAAAGAAGCTACTTTCTTCACCCTGTATTTGCGAGATGAAGGCTGGATTTAGGAATGAAAGTCGTTTTTCTTTGGAAAAAACACCAAGAACAGACAACATGTCAGTGTTTACTATGAAAAAAACTGTAGATGTGAAGTGGAGCATTGAGACACGGCACAGGCGAGGCTGCTTAGTTGAGTTCTGATGTATTTATGACCCACACAGAAAAAACTATTCTGACTCCTTTCAGTTCCAGAATGATGAGAAATAAAATCTGCTTGCTTCCAGACTCATTCCATGGACTTTGATGACACGTGGCACCCAGCCACTCATCCCTCAGGAGCCGTTCTCCCAGCTGTGTGTGCTCTCAGTGACATGATGCCAGCTAACAGCAAACCAAGCGGTCTGGACTTCTTACTGGCCTTCAATGTGGGCATTGAGATCCAGGGCCGTCTAATGAGGTTCTCTAATGAGGCACGCAGCATTCCCAAGAGGTCAGTGCCTCAAGCTTGAACCAGAAAGTCTTGTTTTAGCACCATCTTCATGAACACATATTCATTTAAAGACATCCTTGTTTGATCGTGCTGATCTCAGCACTGAGGTGTAATAGGCAGAGTTTTAGTGATGTCAGTGTAATGATGTTTACTTCAGGAGCAGCAGAGGCTCTTGGTGTAACATTAACAGAACTAGAACAGGCCAGACCCTTCATCTGGTGGGTGTTTTGGAAATTCAGGTGACCTGGAACCAGTCAAACGAGTTCATCAAGATTCACCCAAAAGCAACATTCAGACATTTAGTCTTAACTGGTGATGCAGATCAGTTTTGGTTAGAACAGTGAAAAGTCCTCACTAAACTGTGTGTGTGTGTGTGTGTGTGTGTGTGTGTGTGTGTGTGTGTGTGTGTGTGTGTGTGTGTGTGTGTGTGTGTGTGTGTGTGTGTGTGTGTGTGTGTGTGTGTGTGATCAGGTTCCATCCTCCCACTGTGGTGGGTCCTATGGGAAGTGCAGCAGCCTGCTCTCGTCTCTTGTCTCTGGACCCGTCTCAGTGCAGTCATGCCTTGGCTATAGCAGCTTCTCTAGCTGGAGCTCCAATGGCTAATGCTGCCACTCAGTCCAAACCCCTTCACATCGGCAACGCCTCTCGTTTGGGACTTGAAGCTGCTCTGCTGGCCTCCAGAGGCCTAGAGGCCAGTCCTCTGGTCCTGGATGCTGTTGCAGGAGTGGCGGGCTTCAGCGCCTTTTATGAAGATTATGTTCCTCAGCCTTTAGAGTCACCTGATGATGGTGGACATGTCTTCCTGTTAGAGGAGCAGGACATGGCTTTTAAGCGTTTTCCTGCCCATCTGGGGATGCACTGGGTGGCTGATGCTGCAGCTGCGGTCCATAAGCACCTTGTGGGACATGATGTAGGACAGGTGTCCCCACATCAGGTCCAGGACATCCTGCTCAGAGTCCCCCAGTCTAAATACATCAACAGGCCTTTTCCTGAGTCAGAGCACGAGGCACGCCACTCCTTCCAGTTTAACGCCTGCAGCGCTCTGCTGGACGGTGAGGTGACCGTGCAGTCCTTCAGCCCGCACGCCATGAGCCGCCCTGAGCTGCACTTCCTGCTGAGCCGTGTTCAGATGGAGCATCCTCAGGACAACCCCGCCAACTTCAACCGCATGTACGGAGAAGTCCAGGTGACTCTAGTTGGAGGAGACATCCTGAAGGGCCGCTGTGACACCTTCTACGGTCACTGGCGCAACCCGCTGACCGACGAGAGCCTGAGGAAGAAGTTCAGAAACAACGCAGAGGTGGTGCTGCCATCGGAGAAGGTGGAGCGGCTGGTGGAGCTGGTGGAGGAGCTGGACAGGCTGGATGATTGTGGAGCTCTTCTCTCACAGCTGCAGTGAAGACTTTAAAAGATTCTAACCAACTAAACCAAAACTAATGTAAATAAACATGAGAACTTGTTGAATTCTATATTTATACTTTTATTTTTTTTAAAAACTGCTTTTTTCATGAGATTTATAATAAACAAATATTCACGAGTCTTTAAACATTTAAAATTAGGCATGGGACTCGATTAAAAAAATTAATCTATTTAATTAGAGGTTTCGTAATTAATTAATCTTGATTAATCGCATTTTAATCGCTCAAGAAAATTTGCCCGAAAGCAATTTTTTTAAATTAAAAATGAGACAGAGAATCAAAAAATAGTCATTGACATTATTATTGTAGTTTCTAATCTTTTAATTTCTAAAGAAATGCTTTTAAATTGTGTTTCAATGCAAAACAGAAAAAATATATGTCTATCACTGGCAAAAATAGGACAGACCTAAAAGTACAATAAGTACATTCTGATAATGGTATTGCCTTTAAAATAATAATAATAATAATAATGCAATTTGATTTGATTTAGCATCATTAGAGACAGAAATGAAGGCAAAAACACATAAAGAGGGATTTCTGATCACTCATTTGATTGTAGTGTTAGTTGTGTTTGGAGCACATAAAAACGGTTTACATGGTCTTGTAGCCAAGGCTCTGAGCTTTCTTTAGAGGTGCAGCTTGACTATATTGATATTTAGGGCATGGATTATGCTGCTAAACTTCAACATCCCTCAATTAGGAGACCCTCGGGCTTAAATGCATTCATTTTTTTAACGCATTATTTTTTTCTAATAATTAATCATAACGCGTGAAAGTCCCACCCCTATTTAAAATATATATTATTTATTCAGATTAGAAAGAAAAATATGATGTACCTGATATACTGTGATCATAAAGGGAAACAGTTGTTTTTTACCTTGAGCGCTCTGATATTATTGCATCTCAATGAGTTCACTGTTTAGAAAATGATTCACTTCAGACTGTTTTAGTAACATCTGCTATGAAGTTATGCCGTGTTTTTACTGCAATGCAATTCCTGATTTGTGTTTTCATTTTAATAAAATGACTCAAAATGATGTTTGAATGTGTTCTTTTATTATTGTAAAACAATACACGTGGTTTTCTTTTTGCTTATAATTTAAATTCTCAGTTCTTTCTGTGATTATAAAGTCAGGCCAAACAGCAACTGTTAGACTTCTCATTGAAACAAAAATAAATCCTCTAAAATAAATGGCATTTCTGAAATCCTCCAACAGCCAAACTGAAGTTTTTGCAATCAAATACATTGCAAAGGTTGGAAACCAGTAAAATCTCTTCAGTACTCAGCAAGTGAATAACTAAAGCTTAAACAAATTGAGTTGAAATTCAATATACATGTTTTTCCATTTACTTACATTTTTTTACTAAAATAATCAAAATTTAGTCTAAAAATAAATTTTACCGGCAGAAACATGGATGCACCATGGGCTCCCCAGTATCACCTATCATCATCAACATCTACATGGAGGAAGTAGAAACCAGAGCATTGAACTCGTACAATGGAACAACACCAAGTCACTGGTTCAGGTATGTGGACGACACATGGGTCAACATTCGCAAGCAGGAAGTAGAAGGCTTCACCGTGGCAGCTCTGAACCCCCCCAAACAGTTTCAGTCTAAGTCACACCCTCATGCATCTGATCAATGCAACGATCCCTCACAATAGGAGGATCTTTGTTATTTTTCCATCGTTGTGCGCATTCACGAGTGTCTGTGTGGCAGAAACACAAACAATATGGCCTGCTATCAATACACGACGTTCACTTTCACGCAAGTTTACGGGCGAAATCCCCAAAATATGAACACTTTAACGTCTACAGACAGGAGGAGGTTTAGAGAGAAGCTTAAAATCTGTAATGAAGACAAAAATAAAGTTATTTAAAGCCCATATGAGCTCTGGGATGACGGAAAACGTTGGTCCGATTCACTGATGTTTTCTCCACAACTCTGCTGGGGAGACATTTATTCCTGACAGAAAGCCCTGGACCCTTCACTCATGAAGAATTAAAGGCTTTCAAACATCTGGAGGGCTACGATTATTTTCTTTCAAGGAACGTTTGGCCGAGTTCTTTTGCAAAACAGAAACCCGTGTTTGTGCTGAAAGCAGGAGTCAGCACTGGCCGGCGAGCAGAGTTACAGCGTGATTCACATCACCTGTGGGTGATTGTCAAAGAAAACGGATAAATCCTCACGGCGACTGCAAAGCTGGGTAAGTCTTTATTAATCAGTGTTATTATTTTTTTATTTATTATTACAATGATCGCGGGTTGAGACACCTGAATCAGAACGCTGGGTTCTTTATATAGGAAACCTTTTACTGATTGGCTTAATGAACTGAACTGTATTGGAATGTTTACTTTGTGAAGTGCCTTGAGACGACTCTTGTCGTGATTTGGCGATATAGAAATAAACTGAATTGAATTGAATGCAAAAATTAACATGACTTTTGTGGATATAAAAATACACAAAGATGAATATTTTTAAAAGCATCTTCTCTTATTAACAAATACTTAGTTACAAGCACTTACCATGAACAAATGAGCCTCACAAACTCCATTGCTGCAGGAATCCAGGCTTTATTCAGACAGTCGGGTCGCCCGCAATCATCTCTTTCGTATTTCGCGCTCCTTTATGGAGGAAATTCAAATAAAACTCTTTATCGAGCCTCCCACGGGCCGAACGATCAACCACACAGCAAGAATCATCTATCTGCTTTGCTAAATCCTCCTCCAAATGAGCAAACAATCAAATTATATGCAAAATACGCTGTTTGTTGCCACCCAGGTCCCATGATGCAATGTGAAAAACATAAACATTCACGTCACAAAAGATCCTCCTATTGAGGCTAACGACCCCGACGACTCATCAGGATGGTGGGAGGGGTATTCATAGGCAGTTTCTGCTCATTGAGCAACAATAGACAGCTACAGTATAAGCTCGAACCTCCCATATTCCAGTCAGAACTGACAAAGCTCCTCGGATGACAAGCAAAACGTCTTCAAAGAAATCAAAGAAGTCCAGTTGCCTTCATTTAAATCCTTTTGGATTAACAAGATTGAGAGGTTTTAAAAAAAAGGGTAAAGTCATAAAATTATAAAATAATCATAAATCAAAACAAAAATATCATTAAAAAGTCATTGTACAGATGAAAATTGAAAAACACAAAAGATTTAAGTAACAGCAGCTTTAAATAAAAGGGTCTTCAGCTGCTTTTTAAAGGTGACCAGACTGTCAGTACTACGTAAGGATAAAGGAAGTTCATTCCAAAGTCAGGGTGCAACAGGGACCTGAGAGCTCGAGTTGGAGCATAAGGCTTTAACAGTTCAGTCATATAAGGAGGAGCTTGACCATGTAGAGCCCTGAAAGTTCTAGTCAGGATTCTAAAATGAATTCTAAAGTTAATGGGTAACCAGTGCAGAGACATCAGAATAGGAGTGATGTGAGCTCTTCTGTTTGATCCAGTTAGGAGCCTCGCTGCAGAGTTCTGGACCAACTGAAGGCGGTCAAGGGCTTTTTTGTTAAAACGTGAAAGCTCAGCCTCCACAGCCACTTGGGCTAACTCCTCTAGGGTAATCCTAAGGCGTTTGCAGGCCAGCTGAAAAACATAGTCCCTCCAGCGTGCATTCCGGTATGACTCCTCCCACTTGGACATGCCCAAAACACCTCACCAGGGAGGCATCAAGAATACATTCTAACCGAACTAGCATAACAATTTAGACAGACAGTTGCAGAAGCAAAATTATTTTGCTCTGCATGTCGGTCTAGCCACGATCCATAAGAGCCTCAGCAGACCTACCACTGGCCTGAGCAGTATTATGTTATGCCAATCACAGCACTATCGGTTTGGTAGGCGGAGTGATGCGACGGAGCGGAACAAGATGGCGACGTCTCGTCTGAAACGGTTTTGGCATCAACTTTGGACTATTTAGACTTGTGCTTTTCTTTGAGTCAAGAGCAGATAGAGGTACATACGTTGATTTAGAAAAAGGATGTATTTGCGTTATCTTCAACCACCGAAATGGACCCCTTAGCACATTGGCTGTGCCTAGAAATCCTGTTCATAAACTTTATGAATAAAATCGATAATACAGGGCATCTTTGAGGGAGTCCAACTCTCACTGAAAAAATGCCTGATTGTGGACAAAGCTCTGACACCAATCCTAATTAACAGCCTAATTGGGACATAACAGCACAAGGGGCCTCCATACTTCCAGTCGTAAACTCCTCTGACAGCTTTGCCCCCCAAAAAGGTGGCAGCCTATGGAGGGTTGTTGTTGATGAAAAGTAACATTGATTTGAATAAGTAATGATTTTAGTCCAAGATACTGATAAGTATTGATACTTGTTTCTCAAATATTTTTGATAGTATTAAACTAAATATTAGGTACCTGTATAAAGGTATTCTCTGAGCCAAATACTGAAGTTTTTACTGAAATAAATGTAAAATAATACCTTCATTTAGCACAAACACAAACAATTTTTCCACTTTTTTCAATAAAAGCTTGATAACAATTGCTGACATCAGATTGGACCGTTGTCTTGAGTGACTATGGCCGTTTCTCAATATGCGTACTTGTCTGTACTTGTGTACTCCCGTCCTTGTGAAACGTCATCAACGATGGTCCAAGTACTGTTCCAATCCTAAGTACATATAATGGCAAGTTCGCTAAAAGTTCCCGGATATGTTCTTGCTCCGCCCACTGTATCGAGGATGCGCTGATGCATCCTTCTGCGGACTTGGGACAGCAAAGTTTCCCATAATGCATTGCGCCGCTAACCGTTATACTCCGAACGGCAGAGGAGAAAGCTTATAACTGTTGTGTTTTATATCAAAAATACAAATACATAAATATAAAGTTGTCTGTTATTGTAAATAATTGTGTATAACCTGTAAAATTTGCTGTGTATTTTTTTTCAGACTCTTCACGATCCCTCAAAGTGCTAATTAGCTAACCCACTATCAAAATAAAAGCATCGTTGCTTTGTTTTGATGAAAAAGAAACTTTTTTCTTCATTTAACTGCAGGAAATGTTGGTATTTTATCAGTTTTGATCAAAAGTGGACCAAAAGTAGACTAAATATAAAAGTTTTCATTGTTATTTTGTTATTTAAGGAACAAACTAGACTTTTATTATTATGTTATGTCGTTTTTATAACCGTAGCAAAACGCAGCGCTTGTTGCCGTGACGCAAAGGAGTACGCTTTTTCCAAACGCCGTCCTCGTCCTCCCGTACTCGGTGGAACAAACTTTCTGGTGTACTAGCCAAGAACCAGGGGCGTGTCCAGGGAGTGGCCTGGGGTGGCACATGCCACCCTTGGAATCTGATTGGCCACCCCAGGTGCCACCCCACTGAGTTTCATTGAAATTTACTTTATATTGTCCACAAAAGGCTTGCATTGAAACAACTGATTTCTAAGACAGTAAAAAAAAATGTTTTAGACATTTTGTTTTATTTTTAGTCTAATAAGATAAAGAAATATTCTCTAGCAAAATAGCATTACTTAAAGTAAGGTAAATATTCTTGAATGTGATGCAAATTTCAGACATGAAAATCCCTCACCTTTCGGCAAAATTCGCCGTTTTGAATCCAAAATGGATCACCTACGTTATTGTCGGGCGAACTTAAACTCCGTCGGGTCATTTCGGTTTAAGTCTGGGGCTTTTGGAGACTCTACTGCGCGCTGCTCGGTGGTGCGCGCTTGGGGGGGGGGGTGACAGTGCGGAGGAGAGCGCTCAACAAGAGAACGGTCAAAGTGAAATAATAACAATATTGTTCTGATGTGTCAGCCTGTAGAATTTCTTGCTAAACTTTATTGTTTCATGAACCAGGATGACTTCAAATGATGTTAAATTCAACTTAAAGAAAACTGGGAGAAAGCTTTTGTTTACCTTTTGAATTAGATGGTTGTTTGCTCACCTTTTTCACCCTTGACCTGTTTTCATGTCTGAAATTTTCTTGTTTTGAGCAAATAAAATCTACCAATCGGGTAAGCAAAATTTGCTTGGCTAAAATTCTTAAAACTAGCAAATAAATCAAAATTTTGATTATTTTTGCTAGATTCTTTATTAGAATTTTTTAGACTAAAAATATGATAAAATGTCTAAAAATGTATTTTCACTTCCTTAAAAATCAGTTTTTGCAGTGTGGGGTTATAACCCCCAAAACTGTAGGTGGCAGCATCCACCTTTAACGTTGGTTTCTAGCCTCGGGCCTACAGAACATTCCATTATCAGTATTATTATTCTTTATATTTTTTTCATATTGACCTAAATAGTATTTAGAGACCCAATCCCACTCTACTCCAGTTGGTTGTGGTAATGAACCAAGAAAAAAAAGCATAATAATAGGTGCCACCCCTGCATAAACAAGTGCCCCACCTAGGCCACCCCATTTTAAAAGACCTGGACACGCCACTGCCAAGAACATACTTGTCAAGTACACAAGAACGTACTAGCGTCCTTGAGTATTGAGAAATGGCCTACGTGTTGTTTTGCAGAGATCAAAGGGAACAAACTGGCACAAAGAAAACCATTAATTCTGTACATAACATGTCTGTGTAACTGGAAAAAAATATATATGTTGTAACTGTAACTTTTGCTGCCTCTTGGCCAGGACTCCCTTGAAAATGAGGTTTTTAATCTCAATGGGACCTTCCTGGTTAAATAAAGAAAAAATAAAAATTACAGGAATACCATTAAGCCCAACTGATGTGTTGTTCATCTCTTTTATCGCCTTTATGTTAATTTCTAACCAGAACAAAACAGAAAATTAAACCTATTTGTAAGTGAATGGGTAACTGTTACAGCCCTTGGCTGTTTTGTGTTTTTTGGACTTTCCTCTGTTTTCTCCCTTCCTGAGTGTGAGGAGAGCACCTGGCTCCACTCCCACTAATTGCCTCAACTTTGAGTGTACCAGCTGTCCCAACTCCCAATCAGCCCAGACACTGCTACAAAGCCCTGCCACACCTCAGATTCTGGGAGCGGCAGACCAGAGAGAGCACTTGATGGTCTGTTGTCTCCCCGGCGGTGGTTATTTTCTGTGTTTTGTGTAACTTCTTCAGTTTGGTCTCATGTTATGTTAAGCAAACGTTTCAGTATTCATTCGGATAACCGTTTAAGATAAGATTCTGACAACTATTCATTCGAGTGACAGTTATGTGATGTATTTTGTGTGAGTCTGCAGGAGACCGACTAAGACATCACCTCAGTTTGGTTCGGTTTGCTGTTTTTGGATTATGAGACCTTTTTGTTAATTCTGTTTACCTGCCGGTTTAGTTTGTGTTTGCCTTCATTTCCTTTTGTAAATAAAACATCTTATCATTCTTAACATCTGGGACGTAACAGTAACAAATTAATCAGTTGAACTAAAGTGAACACTTACAGCATAGTTTTACCACAAAGTCAAACTAATTAGTATGCTCAAGTATTTTTATATTAAAGGCAAATAAAAGTGGGAAGTGATCCTGCTGGAAAAAACAGCAACTTCCTTGTTTCAGTATTTGGTCCTGGAGTTAATAAGTCTAGCAGACACCGAGGCTTTGTCTCATGTTGACTGAATCATTCATGGGACACAATAAAAGATACAACCCTTATGCAAGTCTGGGTTTTCCGTGTTTACAGGCACCATAATCCACTAAATACACATGAGAAACGGACAACTGAGAAACTAATCTAGTACTAAAAGAGCTGGGAAGTGTTGATATAAATCAAATGGCTGAAACAAAGTTGTCCTAAGGTCGGTCCTGTCCGTAGAACAATCCAAGGTCTCCT
>SSNS01000780.1:159047-177379 GCA_006937985.1 Aphyosemion australe | reverse complement strand
CTGCTGCAGGAGGTGGTGGTTGGAGCCCTGCTGCTGCAGGTGGTGGTAGGCGCCCAGCTGCTGCTGGGGGTGGCGGTTGGAGCCCAGCTGCTGCTGGAGGTGGTGGTTGGAGCCCTGCTGCTGCAGGTGGTGGTAGGCGCCCAGCTGCTGCTGGAGGTGGTGGTTGGAGCCCTGCTGCTGGAGGTGGTGGTTGGAGCCCTGCTGCTGCAGGTGATGGTAGGCGCCCAGCTGCTGCTGGTGGTGGTGGTAAGAGCTCTGCTGCTACAGGTAATGGTGAGAGCCCGGCTGCTGCTGCAGATGATGGTAGGAGCTCGGCTGCTGCTGCTGCTGGTGATGGTAGGAGCCCAGCAGCTGCTGTTAGGAGCCCGGTTGCTGCTGGTGGTGGTAGAAGCCCTGCTGCTGCTGGTGATGTTAGGAGCCTGGCTGCTGCTGCTGCAGGTGAAGAAAGAAGCCCAGCTGCTACTGCTGGTGGTAGGAACCCTGCCGCTGCAGGTGATGGTAGGAGCTCGGCTGCTGCTGTTGGCAGAGGCTGGTGCCCAGCTAGTTGTAGATGTGGTCCAGTCACCACTAGACCAGCAGGTAGTAGTTGTAGTTCAGTTGGCAGTAAAAGAGGCCCAGTTATCTGTGGAAGTAGTCCAGCTAGCTGTAGATGTATGCCAGCTAGAAGTGGATGTATCCCAGTCATAGGTGGATATAGCCCAGTTAGTTGTGAATAAAAGCCAGGTAGTTGTGGATGTAGGTTAGCTTGCAATGTTTGAAGCCCAGCTAACTGTGGGTGTATCCCAGCATGGAGCACAGACACTAATGGCTGTGGCTCAGCTAACAGTGGATGTAGTCCCAGAGCAGATGGTTGTAGCCATGCTAGTGGTGGATGTAGCCCAGGTAGCTGTGACTGCAATCCCATTGACATTGATGGCCCAGGATTTACTTCAACATCACCAGCTAGTAGCAGAATCATTAAAAGATGCAGAACTCCCATAAAAGGTTTAAATGAGTCTGAGTCAGCATGTTTACCTGGAGGTGGCCTAGCAAGGCCAAAATCCAGCACTCCTGTGAAGAGAAAATGTTGACTCTGCTTTGCTGGGTAGAGGATCTGTTGATTGTTTGTATCCCTTTTGCGTGGGCATATGCAATTTAGAAGTAAAAAAAGCCATACAAAAGCAAGTAAAAAGCAAGTTGATAACATAATCCATGGCCGTTTAATGCATTTAGAATGCTTTTGTGGCAAACACACAGGACTTGCCAAACTGTGTGGCTGCACCACGGTGGCCATTTTAAATTTTTGACATGGAGGCAGTGTGAAGTGTTGCTGCCTCTTGGCCAGGACACCCTTGTAAAAGAGGTTTTTAATCTCAATGGGATTTTTTTTAATCTCCTGGTTAAATAAAATAAATAAAAAATTGTTCAGGAAAACAATCACTGTTTTTGTTGTTCCTGCAGGACAAGATGAAGGAGAAAAGCTCTCGCTTTGACACTTTACGCCACTCTCTGGCTGGAATGATCCGGTCTCCTAAAGCCATGCTGGGCTCATCCACCTCGGTGAGTGTTAGAGGCTGTGCTATTTCATTTAACATGCTTTTATCATCGTTTCCTGTTTTTGTTTGACTGTTTTGTGACTAGGGATGTTCCGATCACATTTTTTTGCTCCCGATCCGAGTCCGAGTCATTTGATTTTGAGTATCTGCCGATACCGAGTCCCGATCCGATACTTCAGCAAAGCATTAAAAAAGAAGAAATGAAGGGAAAACACGTCCAAGTTTTCCTTTAATTTTTTTATTATTATTTAGGTATGTCTTTCTTTCTGTATTTATGTCATTTCCTTAGTTTATCTGCCAAAAACATCACTTGTTTAGGAAGTACGTTAATAAAAAACGTGTTAATATTACAAATATATTTAAAAGTACCTGAGATGCTCATATTTCAAATTGTTTACGTCCTCATTATGCGGCTGTGGAGTGATGCGCGTTTCCGTGACCGGGAGGCACGTGTGTTAACAACACGTTGTTTTCGTGTTGTTTGCTGGTTGAAATCACGCAAAATTTTCACGCGTAAAGTTTGTGTTGTTGACGCGTTGATTGCTCGTTAAAAACGTGTACTTTTCGTGTGAGAGACGCACGTAATGTTGCGCGTTTGTGGCACACTTTGGGTTCCATAGCCACGGTGCCACAGCAGGCTTTCCCCACAGCACCACGAAGCTACCAGCGTGTTCAGCTCAGATGTTGCAGAATGAGAAACTGTTGTCGGCAATTTCTCTGTTTATTAACGTAATTTTCACTGTTGGCTGGCTCCGTGTTTTTGATAGAGATGCCGCTGTGTAAAGTAGAGCTGAGTTGAGCTCTACTCTGAATGTGTAGTGGGAATGGGGCATATGTGATGGTTGTATCTTCTTCCCAGCAGCAGTTCTTTGAGGTGATTCCTACTTCAGAACGCCCTCTGGCGGAGCAGGAATGGTACCATGGAGCAATCCCTCGCACTGAGGCTCAGGAGTTACTACGGCAACAGGGAGACTTCCTGGTCAGAGAGAGTCACGGAAAACCAGGAGAGTATGTCCTGTCGGTGTTTTCTGATGAGCAGAGACGACACTTTATCATCCAGTACGCTGATGTATGTATACACACACATACATACATACACACACACACATACACACTCACACACACACACATACATACACACACACACACAGACACACACACACACACACACACACACACGACACACACACACACAGACACACACACACATACACACACACACACATACACACACACACATACATACACACACACACACACAGACACACACACACACACACTCACACACACACACAGACACACACATACACATACACATACACACACACACACAGACACACACACACACATACACACACACACATACATACACACGCACACACACTTACACACACACACACACACACTCACTCACACATACACACACACACACACACACACACACACACACACACACACACACACACACACACAGACACACACACACACACATACACACACACACACAGACACACACACACACACACACACACACACACACACACACACACACACACACACACACACACACACACACACACACACACACACACACACACACACACACACACACACACACACACACACACACACACACACACACACACACACACACACACACACACACACACACACACACACACACACACACACACACACACACACACACACACACACACACACACACACACACACACACACACACACACTCACACACACATACACACACACACACTCACACACTCACACACACACACACACACATACACATACACACACACACACAGACACACACACACACATACACACACACACATACATACACACACACACACACACACACACACACACACACACACACACACACACACACACACACACTCACACACAGAGACAGCTCAAAGATTTTTTGAACAATTGAACAAAGAAAAGGAAACTGCAATAAATTACAGGTTATAATTAAATAAACTACAACCTTTTTTAAATATCAAACTTCAAAACACCTTTACAGTGTAATTAAAAGCTGTAGTTTTGTAAACTGTATAATTATATTCAACAGTGTTATCAGTACATTTTTCAAAAAAAGTGCCTCTCTGTGCAAAAGGGTTGAGGATTTAAGTTTTCTACACATTTTTAGAATGTCTGGTCACTAGAGTTAGTTAAAAAAAATAACAACATTCTACCTCATTTTAGTAAAATTAAGTGGAAATCCTGAATGGATCCAAATGGCCTCATGAAAAAGTGGAGGGACACATTCCTTCTGTGCCCCCCAAAAATTACATCCACGGCTGTGGGCATCACTGATGACGTGAAGGCAGAGCTGGAGTCTGTGCTGTATTTCAACATCACCAAGTATTCTGGATCAGATGTTAAAGATGTGGTTCACTCTAATCATACATCTGGTCTCTAGTAGGAATGAATGCTTTGTAAGTCGTACTCTGTGCGCCTGTTTCAGGAACTAGAAATGAGCCAGATCACAGGTGAGCGTCAGGCGGCAGGATCTCTTATTTCCTGATATGTGGACATCTCTCCTCTGATTGGCTAACAGCAACACGACTCGACTGACTACTCCACTGCAACATTGATATTTTATCTCCACAGATAACTAGGGTTGTAACGATTCATATGGTTCATAACTCTCATGAGACAAGACGAGACACGATATTGAGTTTACAAGAACAAGACAAGACAAGATTTTAATCACAGTTTAAAGAAAATTTCAAAGATCAAATTTATGCAGGAAACAATGCTTTATTCTGTAGTTTTAGAAACTTTTCCACAAACTTAACTGATCTCATATTTTTCAGATTCCTTCAATCTCTTCAGACTTCAGAAAAGTGCTTCAGCTATGCTTAGGTTCCTAACTTCTCCAAGAAGTGAGATTGAAATAGAATTTTCCAAAAACTGAACATAAAAACAGAAGTAAAGTATTCTTTTGATCTTTCTTTGATTTTTACATTTCTTTACTTATTCTATGCTTTTCTTCAAAACAACAAGTGAAAACATGTATTTCTAATGCTTAAAGTGCCAACAAGTCACAGGTAACACCTGGATTCCTCAGCTTATTTAATTGCCATGTTCCTTTTCAAGAAAATAAGTATGTCTACATTTTCTGGCAGTAACTGAGACCTAATTATGTCCCCTGCATTTGAAAATACACGATCACTTGGGACAGAAGTAGAAGGGATGGAAAGGTATGCTTTGGCAAGTGAAGACAGCAAAGGATATTGGGTGCAGTGGTTTTTTCATCACTTCAGAGGGCAGCATCTTAGTGGAATAGATGCCTCTCCTCTGTAGTGTTTCAGTTCCTTCTTCATCTGTTCTGGTCCATTGTTCTGGTCTGGCCCAGTAGAGGAAGAATCCCCCAGCTGATCCTGAAGAGTGGGCTTCTTGGATGCTGGATCTGTATGAGTGGACGTGGAGCTCCACCAGCTGCCTCTCCTTCCCTCTTCTCAGCATCTGTGGCCTCCACACAGCAGAAATACTGACACACAAGGTTCATTTATTAATATTTTTCCTGTGGGATAATAAAGTGGTTAGTTAGAAAACATTGTTATCAACACAGAAAATGGGAAAGAAATTTAATCAGGGTTCGTACGGTCATGAAAAACCTGGAAAAGTTTTGGAATTTTACTATATGTAGGGTGACCAACTGACCAAACATCCTCTTCTCCCCAGACATGTCCACTTTTCACCCTCTGTCCGGGGCGTCAGGAGGGGCGTTCCTATATTGATGAAAATGTTCAGGTTTTCTTCTAGGAGCACGGTTCTTATTACGGGGAGCTGGAAGCCCTCAACTTCCACACCCAGAGAAAGCCCAAAAAATAGAATAGAATAGAATAGAATAGAATAGAATAGACTTTATTGATCCCACAGTGGGGAAATTCACTTGTCAAAAGATTAGGGGTGTTCCAAAAAGGGTACTTCACGATTCGATTCGATTTCGATTATGGGAGCTTCGATTCTTCGATTATAATGGTTGTTGGTTCGATTCAATTACTGGTGCCATGATTCTTCGATTATTGACATTTTTAATGCTTTTTTTTCATACGAGATAATTGTCTTCTTCTTTGTCTACATTTGTAAATAAATAACCTATCAATTAACTCAGTTCCTCTAAAACTACTCTCAGTAACCAAATACTTTTTTTTTTTTTTACATTTAACTATTTTTCAAAGACAAAATCTTATTTTATGACTGTATGACTTGTGTAAATATTTGCACTTTGACCAACTTAACTTCGATCAGGGAAACATTTAAAACCTGCTAGGGAAACATTTTTCTCTCCTTCCTTTACTTTATTTAACAACAGAACATTATTAGAAAACAGTTCAATAACATGCAAAACAACATGCTGTCACCTCAACTGTCTTACAGCTTTTGAGATATTGAATAACATTTCATTTCTACTGGTAACAATGTAATGGTGGCATGTCTATAATGTACGGGTTGGCATTAATCCAGTTTAAATTACGTTCACAGATAGAAGTGTTTGTGAATTAAATACTACAATGGCTTGCCATAGCCCTGGAGCGGTGTGTTGCGCAATCTCGTAGCAACAACAACAACGTGAGTCCCGGTAGCTGCTGTGGCTTTGCTCCATAGCGCTGCAGACAGCTAAGAATAAACAGGATGGTGGGACTTTTCTTCCGCTTGTAGAGTTTAGTCATTCTTAGTTCCAAGATCATCGTGTTCTTTGGAACCCACGGCGTGAGTCTGCTATCCGCTAGCTTAGCGTTAGCCAATCTGCCCGTAGCTGCGCGTTTGATCCCAAACACAGGACCGTTTCTGCTGGTTCCTCTATTTTCCTCCACAGCACCTAGATTACCACATTGTGCGCCAGTAAAAAGCATGTTCCTTACACAAAAACAAATAACTTACATTTGATAAGGCTCTTTTAGTACCGGCTTTGCAACACAGCTTTCACGTTATTTATTTTTTAAGCATCGGCGTTCATTAATCGATTATGAATCCTCACGTGAAGCTTTGCGATGCATCGCCACATCGATGAAATGCACCCACCCCTACAAAAGATACTGTTTCTACCTTTATCACATTATTCATATGGACTCTCAGCGTAGCGGGGATTCTTTTGACCAGAGGAGCAGCAGAGCGCTGATTATTCATGCGCTCCAGGCAGCTGCGTCCTGCGCACGGCAACATTCTCAAAGTGGCGCCACCAAAAAATATAATTAACACACGATTGTTCATGTCCGCTCATATTCTCTGGTACTTTCTGTCTTTTATTCGTGCCTGATGTGCTCTGCTGCTGCGGAGCTCATCACCACGTGCACCTCACTGGCGCAGCCGAGCAGTGCACACTCCGCTACTTTTGCAGTCGGTAGATTCCTTTGATCTGCTTAGTTTAAAAGTAACTCATGATGTGAAAAAGGAGAAATCCAGGTAGCAGTCTTTCTGGAGGATTGAGAAGAGATGCAGGAAGATCAGAGACAGACAGGACAGGAAGATAGTCACATAAAAAACAAGAAAACAAAAAGATATTTCTTGAAAATGAAAATGTGGGTAGATTTATCCACTACACATTTTTACCTTTATAAAACAATAATTATAGCAAATATTTATACATTTGATACATATCAGATCACCTTCAAAACTCAGCCCCACACCCAGGGCAGTTTCAGGGCATTTTAGGGGGGCCAAGGCAAAATAGAACCCCCCCCCCCCATCCCCCATCACTGGGCTCCTCTGTGTAATTCACACACTGTCCAGGAGTATTAATTATACAGTGTTTGCAAAAACACCTCGGTCACATCTATCAATAACAAAAAGCTTTTGAAAGTCACTTTCTGTGGATTGTCTGAAAGTTTCCATGGAAAAAACATCGTCTGAAGCTAGAATTACAAACCTTTTCCAGCTGTCAATGGACAGACCTAATGTGAACTGGAAGGTTTTTGACATGATCCAGCAGGAGATGCAAAAACAGGTGGACAAGTCATTCCTAAACATTGGCTCTTGTGGCCTGCATGTATTAAACACTACATTTAGGGATGCGGACGTAGAGCACTTGCTTTTGTCTTTGTATTGGCTATTCCACGATGCTCCTGCATGCCTTGAGGACTTAATCAAAGCTACTGGATGTAGCATCCCCATGCTCAAGTTTTGCAAACACAGTGGGCTTGAAAATGTCACAGTATCTGATCGAGTGTTAAAAACTTTGGCCTCACATATATGGAACATGGTGGAGAAGGGTGATCTCCATGTGCCCAAGATCAAGTCCTTTGAGGCCATCAAGACCAGTGTGTGCATGTGTGAGAAGAGGATAAAGTACTGCAAGTGAAAAAATGTTTTTGTTTTGGTCATGGAAAATTGGTTAAAGGTTATGGAAAAGTCATTGAAAATCTTAACTGGAAACCTGTACGAACCCTGTTTAATGTCATCCATACCTGACTGTGCAGCAGCTGTTTCACCTTGTCATGTATCCTGAGGAATACACTATCATGCTGGCCGTGGTCTAGCTCCGGCAGAGTCCGAAACTTTGGATTCAGAACTGTTCACTGCAGTAAAAAGATGTGTGCATCCCCACTCTATCTGCCAGAAATATTACTAAGGATTGCACTTTTAGTGTCAACCACAGTGGTGGAGTCCTCGTCCTTTGGCGTCATGCTCTGTTCAATCATGTTCTTCAGAGGCACAATGAGAGATACAGTCGGGCTCTTCTCCTCACTTAAGCCTGCAGCAGCTGTCTTTGAAGGATTCGGCAGTTTCACAAGGTCTTCAGCCTCTCTGATATCGGAGGTGTTCAGTGTGTTGTGGACTAACAATAGCGGAGGCAAGCGTATAAATAAAATCACAATCTTTATTTTCAACAATGATGTATTAAAATGTCAGTCATAAAGACCCAACCACTAACCTCCCCTGCAGCCACTACAGCAATGCAACACGGAAGTGACCCAAACAAAAACCCAGTTGGAGGTTAACTAGTTAGTCAGCCTTTACAGGTGTTCCCAGTCAGTACAGCACAAATAAGCCCTCCAAGGCGAGGCGGACTAACTGTAAAAATAAAATAAAATATCCAGTTACTCCCACAGGCTATCAACATTTATCAACAACCATAGATTATATACAGCCCTAAAACCATTACCTGTGCAATGTAAACACCTCACGCACACCCCCTCTTAATCCAACAATCATCCATGACCTCCGGCACTAAGCCTCTGTGCGTCCCTATTAACAGATCAGAATTAAAATCAATCATCCTTCGTTGAAATGACAACACAATACATAAATAGCATCAATCAAGTCTTACCGGGCTGCTCACCGGACACCTAACATGCGACCAGCCAACGCTCTGGCTTCCCACAGGAAACTGGCAATTAACAGACCAACAGCTGGTTCTACTTTAAATTATTTTTCCCCAGCAGGGCCACAGCACCCCCCAGTGGTAACACCCGCTAAATCTCCCTCCCCATCAACATGCGTTGGCGACCCGGCGACGCACCCCAGGAGACCAGGAACTAGGGATGTGAATCTTACAACTCACGATTTGATTCGATTTCGATTCTCGGGGTGCCGATTTGATTCAGAATCGATTCAAATCAATTCACAATCAATATTAACAAAGAGTGTCAGTTCCATAATTAACTACTTTCTTCTGCAAGTTAGCAAAAGCTATGGGAAATTGTTATTAAAAAAAAACTGGTTATGTTCAAGAAAATGCAAATTTACAAGGTAAAATAAAGTGATTCTAAAACTGTAAACAGAGGCAATCTTTTGATGAAAAGGCAACATTTATTTTTGCTTACCTTGTAGAATTTAACAAATCTTTACAGTTACCCAATAGTAGCTTTGAAAGTAATGCAGTCAAATACTTTTCAAGTACTGTATGTGCGGCAAAAAAGTTTAACATTATGAAGACTAACAGGCCCTAATTAGTCTTAACAAGCATCAATTATGCACGGTGCACTCAGCATGAAACAACAGTCAAACAAAACACGATAACACCATTTAAACATTATAAAACATAATTAACTTACTTCTTGACTCATACGCACACAGGATAATAATAAATGTAAGTCTCTGTTGTATTTCAGCAGATTGCAGTGTAGGAGCACACAGCAGAGCAACTACAGCTAGCGCCGGTGCGCCAGCGATGATGCGTTCAGGGACGCTCGGAAATATGGCAGTTTACATAAAGACTTTCAGACAGAATCGATTCTGAACCTTTATGAATCGATTCTGAATCTTTATAAGTAAGAATCACGATTCAAATGCAAATCGATTTTTTCAGGCACCTCTACCAGGAACCCAACCACGTATAAATCAAACCTAAATTTAGAACACAGATTTACCCTCCCACAACAATCTTGGCAACCTATGCGGATTGGAATGTTTTCTTGCAGTTGTCCTAGCTGATCTCCGAGGCCCCTCCACTAAAACTAAGCCAGTTTCCTCAGTGGGATGTTGGTCTGGAGAAGGCAGGCTAATACCCACGATCCCCTCATTACCCCCAGGCCTCCCAAGAGGAACCTTAGAGTTGTCAGCCTCAACACCAGGTACCAGCTCCAAGTCAGGCCAACCCCCCGTCTCCTGGTCGGTCTTACTGCCATCCTGTACCCCTCCCAACACACTAGCAACCCCAGCCCCAGGAACACTCCTCAACTCCGTTCTGTGAATATGCCGGAGAGGTCCCTCCTGACCTACCGGGGCAACAGAATACACCTTGAGGTGGTGGGGGGCAAACCACCTGGTACGGGGTTGGATCCCAAAAATCCTGGATCTTATTTCGCCCTTTAACCGAATGGTCCTGTGTATACACCGGATCACCCTCTTCAAAATTGTCTGCCATACACCAGTCCCGCTCCCTTTGACTCTGCTGTGCTTGTTTATCATCTAAACAGCTCTGCACAGCTTCATATGCCGCAGCCAACAATTTCTGATGTTCCTCCACCCATTCCTCCAACTGGATTTCCAATTCAGACCCCCGCCCAACCAAGAAATCTACCGGCAACTGCGCCTCTCGCCCAAACATCAAATAATACGGGGTCATGCCTGTAGACTGGTGGACAGAGGTATTATAAGCAAAAGTCACCTGGGACAAATGCCAAGGCCACAAGGCTTCTGTTCAGGAGGAAGGGCTTGGAGCAGGTCATGTAATGTAAGGTTAAATCTCTCACAGTGACCGTTACCCTGAGGGTGATAGGGGGTTGTTCGACTTTTTCCAGTGTTATAAATCTTACAGAGCTGAGCAACTAGACTACTTTTGAAGTTTCGCCCCTGGTCTGAATGAATGTGACCTGGAGGGCCGAAAAGATGAAACCTGTGCTTGACTAAAATTTCCGCTACTGTTCTTGCTCGCTGATCCTTTGTCGCAATGGTCTGAGTGTATTTTGAAAACACATCTGTCATGACCAGGACATTCTCTCTACCATCGGTAGAAGGTTCCAAAACAGTAAAATCTATGGCCAAGATTTCATGCGGCCGAGAGGCCCTAACCGACCCCATATGGGTCACAACCTTTGGTTGCACAGCTTTCGACAAAACACACCTGCATAAGCAAGAACAGGTGTAGTTATCAAGGCTGTCTTGAGCTTACAGAAACTCTGCTCACACTCTGCATCCCAGAAATCACTCAACAGTTTTCGAGGAGTTCTACCCTTTTTGCCAGCAGGAAGTAACCTAGCCACTAATTGATTCAATGGGGCCGCTATGCTCGAAAACCCGGCAACGAACCTCCTGTAATAGGTTCTGAAGATGTTGCATCATGCTAGTGTTAGCTGCAGTGTACTGTAAAATGTTCTTGCAGTGCTTACGTATTGTCCGTGTCTTGTCAGTCACTCCATCACTAGTTCTTGGACATCCAAAATGCTGCCAAACAAACGATTTAAAAGTACTTGGAGCATCTTCAATAGTAACTTCGGGCGATGGTGGCAGAGGAATTAAGTGCTCGCCCCGCATTCGGAAGGTTCTAGGTTTGCGGCCCCGCTCAGTCTTTCGCTGTCGTGTCCTTGGGAAAGACACCTAACCCACATTGCCTGCTGGTGGTGGTTGGAGGGATTAGTGGCACCAGTGTACGGTGCCCCAGGGCAGCTGTAGCTACGATGTAACTCATCACCACCAGGGTGTGAATGTGTGCGTGAATGGGTAAATGGTCTGTATTTTATATAGCGCCTTTCAGAGTCCTAGAACCCCCAAGGCTCTTTACAGCACATTCAGTCACTCACCCATTCACACGCTGGTGGCAATGAGCTACAATGTAGCCACAGCTTCCCTGGGGCACACTGACGGAAGTGAGGCTGCTGACCACTGGCCCTCTTCCCTGGTCCCTCCGACCACCACCAGCAGGGAAGGTGGGTTAAGTGTCTTGCCCAAGGACACAACAGCAGCATTCTCTGGTGGGAGCGGGGATTGAACCTACAACCTTCCGATTGCTGGACAACCCGCTCTACCTCCTGAGCTGCTGCTGCCTGCTTTGACAGGAAGAAAGCTCCAACAGAACCTGGATCAGTATGAGCAGCCAGCTGCCACGACTCACTGGGGTTTGAGAAGACAGAGCAGATACACACACACACATGCATACACACACACACACGCATACACACACATGCATGCACACATGCACGCACACATACACACACATGCATACACACACACATGCATACACACACACATGCATACACACACATACATACACACACATGCACACACACACAAGCATACACACACATACATACACACACATGCATGCATACACACACACATGCACGCACACATACACACACATGCACACACACACAAGCATACACACACATGCATGCATACACACACACATGCACGCACACATACACACACATGCACACACACACACACACACACACACACACACACACACACACACACACACACACACACACACACACATACACACACACACATGCATACACACACACACACGCACACACACACGCATGCACACACATACAAGCATACACACACATGCATGCATACACACACACATACACGCACACATACACACACATACACACACACACATCCATACACACACATACATATGCACACACACATACACACACACATACACATACCCACATACACGCACACACACGCACACACACACACACATGCACACACACACAAGCATACACACACATGCATGCATACACACACACATGCACGCACACATACACACACATGCACACACACACAAGCATACACACACATACATATACACACATGCATGCATACACACACACATGCACGCACACATACACACACACACACACACACACAAGCATACACACACACGCATCATACACACACACACACATACACACACGCATGCACACACATGCATGCACACATGCACGCACACATACACACACATGCATACACACACACATGCACACACACACACATACATACACACACATGCACACACACACAAGCATACACACACATACATACACACACATGCATGCATACACACACACATGCACGCACACATACACACACATACATACACAGAAATGCATACACACACATACATATACACACACACATACACGCACACATACACACGCGCACATACACACACACACATGCATACACACACACACATGCATACACACACGCATGCACACACATACACGCACACACACACACACATACATACACACAAACACACTCATACACACACATGCATACACATACACGCACACACACACACACACATACACGCACACACACACACACAAGATTGAGTCATTGACAATCTACCCCTCTCCTTTTCCAACAGAATCAGTACCGCTTTGAGGGGACCGGCTTCTCGACCATCCCTCAGCTCATAGAGCACCACTTCTCCACCCAACAGGTTATCACCAAGAAGTCTGGAGTTGTACTTCTCAAGCCTGTAATTAAGGTAAGCAGCTTTGCACCTACACATGTGCACATATTCCTCAATGACCAACAGTTCAATCTGTTATAACGAATGTGCAAACGAGCTACGTTTTGTATAGAAACATTGTCACAGAACACTCACCCCTCCCCTCGGATATCTTCCCCACGATGCCAGAGGAAACGAGATGTCACCAAACACCAGTCTCTGTTTTCTAGGTCCAAACGTCTTATGTTGTCCGTGACTTCAAATGATGTTTTTCTTTTTGGGACTCTGGTAGTTTGTCCTAAAGTTGAAGTGGTAGCAGCCGGCTGTTTCTCCTTCTCTGATGTTATTGAGCGGAGAACTTCTCACACCAGTGGTGTTCTGTTGATAAATACGTGAGTGTGGAATGAGTGGAGGACCCAGGGAAGTGCGGCGGTTCAACCGGATGGTCCAGTGGTTGGTTCTGGTCTGAAAAGTGTTATTGGTGGAGGTTTTTAGACACATGAGAGAGAACCACTTTATTTATCTCCACAACATATTTATAGCTATACAACGTTGTTAAGAGGCGTGAAAAAAATTTTTGAGCTAATTTGTTTTCCACATTTGCTATTGCAGCTTTAATGAAGAGCCAGCGATAACCAATCTGGGTCTTAAAATGCACGGTGATTTAATGTTGGGCAATCAAATCAGTGCTTTTGGAAAATCAATCTTCTTTTTATTTGAGACAGTTAAAGTTGAACTTCCAGTGCACTGCCATGATGGTCACAGCATAGGGAACATGCTCCCTGACTGTGAGATGTAAATGCCCGTTAAACTTTACATTTTAGAATAGAAAAGATGGATAGCTAAAGTGGAGAATATGTCAAAAGGAAGGCTAAGAAAAGGAGAGGTAACAAGTTGGATTTAGAGGAGCTGTTTGAAAACTTCCTGTCTTTCTTTGTGGACAACAAGGTGAGATCTAGCATCTCTCCTTCAGCCTCATCTCTGCCTGTTCCGACTCCAACCCGGCCCGTCGTCCTAGATAGCTTTGCTCCTGTTTCTCTGCCTGAACTAACCAGACTAGTTAACTCTATGAAAACATCTGCATGCCCCCTCGACATCTCACCCTCATCTTTATGGGACCGCTGTGCATGAGTTCGTGTCTGTAAGAACTACCAGACCAGCTTGTTTATAAGATCGCCCAAGTTAGCTTGATGAAAAAACTCAATTTGTTATTTTTGTTAACGTTAAAAACTAGAGAGCGATTATTTCGCCTTTAGTAAACACGGCTGTGGCTGCTCTGAGAGGGTCCGCTCCTTTCTGTCACACCGGTTTGTGAGCAGCAGGCTCCTCCTACTATAGAGACTAGCCGCTGGACCGGCGGTGTACGCTGGCTTCGCTATGAAGCAGACCTACTTTACCGATGAGACTTTTATGCTAGTCGCGTGTGTGAGAGCCCTGCTTTGGGTCTGGGATCCAGCGGGTCCTTCTGTGATAATTAGTTATGAAATCAAGACTGAAGTAGAGCAGGGAACCGAAAAAAACGGTAAGAAATATCTTTTTCGGTGCTAAAAGGTCTGTTAAGAGCCGCAAAGCCCCGTTCCTCCCGCTGCAGCGGGTCTACTCTCATTCACATACAACGCATCTCCGAGTTCACGAACTAATAAAATACCGAAAAAAATCAAAGTTTTGACTTCATCTGGGGAAAGTAAACAGCAGCAGAGCTAACTGTAGCACTCGTGTTCAGGTTTGTCACTAAACATGTAAATACCAGTAATTTAATGAAGCACCTCGTCGTTCATGGCATCTATTTGTGAGCAGAAGCATGGACCGTGTTTGGCTGAGAAAGCAGACCCGAGTTCACGTGGCAAGCCATTTTATCATTTAATCAACAGCTAGTAATTCCTATTTTACATAGTGACAATATAATTAATCCTAGTCCAGATCATATTCTTACTAGTCACAATTGAAACTAAATATATCAACAGGTATTTTTACTAGCAGAAATACAATCCCTAAAACCTGTTTGTTCATGAAGTATAATTATTATTTTTAATCAATTAATGGGTCTGCAGATGGAGGGAGGGTTGTGATCAGATATTTCAGTAATGGGTGGTAATAGTCAGAAATTTAGCAGGAGCAGGATTTAAAACATAGCTTCTATAAGAGCTGCAAAAGTAGGAGCAAAACTTGACCTTAGACACATTTCAAAATGTAAAATGTTATGTTTTTATTTACTTTGTCCCTGCTTTGTGGAATATTACAAGATAATATTTATAATTATGTTCTGATCAAATTTTTTTTGCCCCCGATCCGTGTCATAGGATTTCGATACCAAGTCCCAATCCAACACCTCAGCAATGCATTCAATTAATAAGAAGAAAGTAGAAAACATCCAAGTTGCCCTTTCAGATTTATTTATTTGTAACTTGGAATATAATATAATACTTTATTTGTCTGAAACCAAACATTAACAGAAATTTGTCTTTTAACAGGGCTCAACTTCCTGTTTTCATGTCATTTCCTCAGATTAGCTGCCAAAAAACATCACTCTGTCAGGAAGAACATTGATATGAAATGTGTTAATATTAGGAATATGTTTGATAATGGCCTCACTGCTGATAATTCAAATTGTTTAAATAGTATGTGGCTGTGTTTTGTGATAAGCATTACTATGACTGCACCCATGTTGAGGCTCGCTCTTCCCTGCACAACACGGCTCATACCGTGGCTCTAGGAGACTGCAAAAACCAATGTTTGCAACGAGAGAGTCATACAGTGTGATTGGCTATCTTTGCTTTGTTTTTGCTGTCAGTAGACAGTTTCTCTTTGTCTTTTAGTGTATCTTGAGTGTCAGATGGCTGTGTGTTTTTGTCCGAGTTGCTGCTGTGAACTGGGAGAGCAGGGTGTTTGGTTTTAAGGTAACAGACTAGAACTAAAAGCAGACAGGTTAAACTTAAAACTAAGTCATTGTCATTTCGTTTGAAAATTTCTATCTGAGGATGAATTAAGGCCACACTAGTTGCTTTATAAGGTTATAGCTAATCTTTTTCACCTGATTCCAGTAATTTAAAATCACGTGATCAGGCCTGATTTTCAATCCTGTGATCGGATAAGATCATCTCTATTATATAACAGTAATAAATTCATGATAGTCAGGTGAAACTGTCCTCTTGAGTCCTAATGTAGTGTTTTGTCTTTGCCGTGTGGTGCTTGAAAAGTTTGAAAATGTACCTTGAAATTGCTTGAAAAGTGCTTGAATTTGTCAGTGGAAAAAGTGTAAGAACCCTGTAATTGTTTCTTACTCCTAAGCACCTTGGGATCTGCCTGATATTTAAATTGTTTTTTATTGAAATATATTAGTTTAATTATTATTATATTATTGTCATTATTATTATTATTGTTGTTGTTATTATTATTAATATTATTATTGTTATTATTATTATCATTATTATTATTGTTGTTATTATTGTTGTTATTATTATTAATAATATTATTATTGTTATTATTATTAATGTCATTGTTAAGTTCAATTCAATTCAGTTTATTTCTATAGACAAGAGTCGTCTCAAGGCACTTCACAAAGTAAACATTCCAATACAGTTGAGTTCATTAAGCCAATCAGTAAAAAAGTTTCCTATATACGGAACCCAGCAGATTGCATCAAGACACTGACTAGTGTCAGTGTGTTGATACAATCCTCATACTTTTATTTTTTATTTTATTTATTCTTTATTTAACCAAGAAGGTCCCATTGAGATTAAAAACCTCATTTTCAAGGGAGTCCTGGCCAAGAGGCAGCAAAAGTTACAGTTACAACATACCGTAAATCCTCTAATACAGGCCCGGGCCTTTATTTACTCAAGTGCATCCTGGTTCAGGCCTTTATTGG
Source organism: Aphyosemion australe (assembly GCA_006937985.1). Taxonomy (NCBI): domain Eukaryota; kingdom Metazoa; phylum Chordata; class Actinopteri; order Cyprinodontiformes; family Nothobranchiidae; genus Aphyosemion; species Aphyosemion australe. The sequence continues at coordinate 160,077 of SSNS01000780.1, read as the reverse complement.
AAGGAGGCCAGAATTAGAGGCAGGCCTATATTTCAATTTGAGCAAAATAAACTACCAGTAGAATGAATAAAAACAAGATTTTGTGTCTATTTGAGCGGTGACTGAAGTCTCACATGCAAATCAAAAGTGATGATTGCTGAGTTTCACTCAGGTGACCCTGCCGCCGCGCTGAACTCAAATAGTGGACAGGAAGTGTTTTGCTCTACTATAAAACACAGCGTGACGGATGAAAGTGAGTGTTCTAAATGTGCTGGCACAGACACGATATCTTCCTTTAGGTTATGACTCATTTCATTTTAAAAGTCGGACATATAACTAACGTTTTATGCCTTTTTAAATCCACATTTCTGGTACATTTGTTTGATTTTATATTTTTATTAAGGTACCGGTATTAATGCCACATTACAACACTGCTAAAAACATGAACATTAGCACTCTGAAAGCTATTTGCGGTGAGGACACGTGAAAACAGTATCAAACTGTTTACCTGCTGTTTTTGTAGCTGCGTTTCTAAATTACTGTGAGGTTATGGGGCCTGTGTTCATAAATCCTGCCAGTAGGTGGCAGTGTGACTCTTTGGAATATGTGTTGCTTGGATGTGTCTGTTCTCCGCCTGAGTAAAAACGAAAGTAAAAAACTGTTCCCTGAAGTAGTTGCCTGCTAGTCTGTTTTTGCTCACCTTCGATACAACAAACAATAAAACGCCATAAAAACCTTTAGTAAGCCCTTACCTGTGATGAAGTGATCACTGCAAACTAGCATTATCCGTTCTGTTTCTGCTCATCTTGCAGCCGGAGATTATGATCCACTAGTCCGCCGTTACCGTAAAACGTGGAATGCGTGCGCCTCAAAAAATCGAGTGAGGGCTCACTTTACCGTCGATCTCCGGACAAAAACCACACGTTTCTAATAGTAGCCCCGGCCACTATTAGAGACCGGCCTTTATTTACCCCCGCTGACAGCGAGACCGGCTAATATAGGAGACCCGGCCGGTAATGGAATACAGGCCTTTATTAGAGGATTTACGGTA
>SSNS01000780.1:105494-146847 GCA_006937985.1 Aphyosemion australe | reverse complement strand
TTTCACCAAGGGTTTCATTATGCTAGCTTGCAGCGTGTTCATTATGGCATGTGTGTTTTCTGTACTCCCATCTCTGGTTGCCATTTCTTTACTTGCTGTGGTCTTTGCTTTCTTTAGATATTACTTTCCCATAAATGATAAATTAAACTTGATGTTCTTCTGAGGGAAAATTGGAAACAATGGACCTTTTCTCAAACTATACTGCTGCTCACTTTGCCTTGGCTTTCCACTCAGGCCATGATGACATTTAGCAGGGTTTTTGTAAACTAACAATTCTCCCTTAGCCTAGTGAACTAGACCAAATTCTTGCCTTGCAAAGTTTGGTCTAGGCACGCTTCATTGGAACCCTCGCAGCCCGATCCACTGTTGTGGTTGTGTCCAATCACAGCTCGCTATAGTTTTGGTTGGGCCAATCACAGCGCTCTATATTGTGGGTGTTACGGACCAGGTCGTCTAGGTGACCTAGGAAACAAGAATGGACACATGCTCGGATGTAAAAATCATGGAAACAATTTATTTGCAAAGGGAACTGAACAGAAACACAAGATAACTAAACCAAACCGGTGGCAAAACTATAATCCGAACCAACTTACACCGAGTCTCTGCTAAATGAGCCACTTCAGTCTAGAGACCTGTACAAATCCCAAATGGTCTCGGTTAACTTAACCTTACTCCGGTTTCTAAAAACCCTCCAAAAGTGGATTCCCTTAAGACCCTTGTCTTCTTCTAAAAGGGAAATAAAAACAAAGCAGAGACAAGTTGTTATTTAACTCAAAGCCATAAGAACAAAACATCAGACCCCCTTCTTGACTTTTATTTCTGAAAAGCATCTAGCGAACAACTTAGCAACATTTCTGATAACTCTTAGCTACTTTCTGTATAACTTTGTCGCTGATGTTCCCTACAGGTTAGCAAAACACTCAGCTGCACTCCGGACCGACAAGCTTGCGGTCTCCGTCACTTTCGACGGATAGTAAATAAGGGCAAGTCTCCGTCAGCCTCTGCGAGCCTCTCGGAGAGCCCTTGCGCCGACGCAAAATGCCGTTGCGTTTCTCCGTACCGACGCAGATGGAGAATTATAAATTAGGCTTTACATCGACTGACCAATCATAAACCTTTCTCGGTGGATCTCATTCGCTAGAAAAATGTTGTTTTACAAGTTAAATAAATTCAAGACACAGCGAGCCGCATCTGAAGTGTATTTACACGCATTTTACTGTCTTCATGCGCTCTCACGCCACACCTCCAGGTTCTCATGCTGATAAATAATCATCAGTTCATCTCTGAGCGACACGTTGCATCGTGCAGCTGTACACACTCTCCTATGGCTCTGCTGGACAGGGCTAAATTATTATGCAGCAGGTTGTGGAAGTTCACTATAGAAGTTTATATGTTTATATTTATTTTATATTACGGAATTTGCACTGTGTATCTCTGTGTATTTTGCAGTATTTGTTTGATCAAATTGGGTCTGTTTTGGGTAGGCTTAAATAAGTGAAACTTTAGCCTTTTGGTTGTTAACTATGAGTAAGTGTATTGGCTCTTTTACACGAGGAATCAGGAATTGTTTTTGTGATTATCTTGTTTATTTCTTTTTTTCATTTATTTTACTTTTCCTCTGATTTGATTGTGCCCTGTGCAATTTTGACTGACTAACTAACTAACTAACTAACTAACTAACTAACTAACTAACTAACTAACTAACTAAAAAAAAATAATAATAAAATAAAATCAACGTTAATTAAAAATCGTCTTAAATACTCGAGATTTCAATTTCAATATTTTGTCAAAATAATCGTGATTATCATTTTTGCCATAATCGAGCAGCCCTACGTCTTTGCCAAAAAACATTTCAAGGATGTGGAAAAACAAGTTGGTGCACAATAACAGTCCTTAACATTGTCCTTTGGCTGTGGTCTTCTACACAGAGCAGCAACAGAGCTTGTAAAAACAATCAAGCAAGTGTAAACACAAGTCTCACAAGTGATGCCAGAGTGTTTTTGCAGTGACGTCGTGAAACCTAAAACCCTGGTTGTTTATGTCCACAAGCAAATGCTGACAATGGAGAATTCGCAAATCTTCACTTTGGTCAGAGTTTTTAAAAGAATCATTTTTGGTGGCGTTGATCTTCACTTTTGTGTAGATGACACGCCAAACTGTAGAAAAATATCTTCATTTTGTGAGATACCCAGCTACATGTGGAACAGTTCTCAATATGAGTTGTTTAAATTGTGTCCCTCTTACATTTTTCTCTGCTTTTCAACTTTATATTTTTACTGTATGTAACCCTTTTTTAAAATTTATGTTCAGCACTTTTATCAGTGTTGGATATTTTTAAAGTGCCTAATAATTTCTCTGCAGGACAAGAAATGGATCCTGAACCATGAGGATGTGGTACTAGGCGAGTTGCTGGGAAAGGTGACCTTACTTCCTGTTTCTTCCTGCCATTTGTTCTGATTTATTTAAAAAAAAAAAAAAAACCTCATACTCAACGTCATACCCCTCACCCGTCTGTCACTAGGGTAACTTTGGTGAAGTTTTCAAAGGAACACTTCAGCGTGATAAGATGCCAGTTGCAGTCAAAACTTGTAAGGAAGATTTACCTCCAGAGCTGAAGATCCGTTTCCTATCTGAAGCCAGGTAAACACAAATTTCTTGATATCCATTCATTAATTCAAAGGGGTTCAAATGAAGGCAACTGGACTTCTTTGGTTTTGTGAAGACGTTTCGCTTCTCATCCGAGGAGCTTTGTCAATTCTGACTGGAATATGGGAGGGTCGATCTTATAAACTGCCTGTTGTTGCTTAACCAGCCCGGGCTCCCCACAGGGATGGGTCAAATGCAGACATGTAATTTCACCAGTGTGTGATGATGACTAATGGGACTTAAACTTTAACTTTAGAAAGGTTAATAACGCTGTCATTTTCCAGTTGTCCTGCAGTTTGTTCCAATGGCTCGTTAACGCTAATTCCCTTAAATGCTGTACGTTTTTTAAACACGATTAACAAACAGGCTTCCAAACCTGTTTATTAAAAGGTCTAGTCTGACAGCAGCCTCTCTCTCTCTCTCTCTCTCTCTCTCTATATATATATATATATATATATATATATATATATATATATATATATATATATATATATATATATATATATATATCTTTTATTTAAAGTTATTTTTTGAATTTTCCTTTTGATGTGCTATCTGTCACTGTTAAAATAAACCTACCATTAAGATGATACTGTTCTGAGACTTTTCATTTCTTTGTCATTGGACAAACTTACAAAATCAGCGAGGGGTCAAATAATTATTTCCTCCACTGTACATTTTTTAGAAGTATTTTTTCTGCTGCAATTCATCTGGTATGTGAGAATGTTCAAAAACAGTCATTGTGACATAAAAAGTAGAATAGAATATATAGCGATATGTATTATGGGAATAGAATAGAATAGACTTTATTGATCCCACAGTGGGGAAAGTCACTCGTTAAGGCAGCACATACACTTAGAGAATGGGAAAAATAATACAGGTAAATACACAAAGGCAGTAGGCTATTATTGTACTGTTACACGGCAGGTTGATGTGAGTGGTTACTTTTTTCTGCTACCTTTCGGTGATTGGTTGTAGGATCTTGAAGCAGTACGACCATCCCAACATTGTAAAGCTGATTGGCGTTTGTACACAGCGGCAGCCCATCTACATAGTCATGGAACTAATTCCAGGTGGGTAAAGCTTCTTTTTACCTTAGAACTTGTTGGATCATTTTTGGTCACTTTTAATATGTTTTTATGACTCTAAACCGGCCAGGTGGAGACTTCTTGTCATTCCTGAGAAAGAAGAAGGATGACCTGAAGATGAAGCAGCTTCTTCGCTTTGCAGTTGATGCTGCTGCAGGGATGGCATACCTTGAGAGTAAAAACTGCATTCACAGGTAACTCAGGTTCATACATGTGTCACATGTAGTCCAAGATGGACATCTTTATGTATTTAATACACATTTTTATCCAAAGCTATTTACAAAAGATAATGTAACAAGGCAGTTACGCTTGAGGTTAACAATACGCTAGTAGAGCAGGGCTATAGAGTGCAACAAATTTGGTCCAAAATGCTCCCTATTTTCACAATGGTGCACCTGACAGAAATTTGAGATTGCACAGCTTTGACCACTTGTTTGAGGGAAAAAAAGACCAAAAGACCCCAGTTTACATCAGCTAATGTCAGCATGCTGTCCTCCTCCCAGAATCATGCATGCAATCTAACATTGGAAGTGGGCACCGGCACCAGAGATGAGGCTGAGTGAACAGATCCCCCACTTCTAGATGCCGTTGAGTGTGCTCACCCCCAAGGCCCAAAGTGTTCGCTTGTGAGAATGTTATTGGTGGGGAGTGTTTAAATTGCAAAATTAAATTAGGGTACAGGCTTCAACAAGTCTACAGATAGAGGACACCATCCCCACACCCCCAGGACGTACCTGGTGGTTTAATCCCCCGATCCAACTAGAGGCTGACAATTTTTTGGGATCCCAGTGGGTCACGTGAGTCCTGCGGGATTCCCGTGAAATGGGAGTCAAGTCATTTATAATCACGTTACTGGGACAAAACAGGAAAAAGAATCAACGGGAGTGGGCAAGAGTGGGAATTGAAATAAATTTAGATTCCCGTTGAATATGAAACAAGTTTCTTTTAAAATAATGTGTCGTTTTAATTTACATTTAGTTCTGTCTGACCTTTCTGATACACTGATTGTGCACGTTGGACATTACTGACGTTCCTCTTCTCTTAACTTGCCAAAAAAAAAAGAATCTCCCTGAAAACCACAACTGTTGATAATTTGCTCTGATTCAGTGACACAAACATTTTTTTCAATAACCCATCAGAGATCACGTCAGCAGCAGCAGCTGCTGCAGGAACACTTCCTCCGAGCATTTGATCTGCGCTCCGTGCGCAGCGCACTGGGAGCTTTAATTAAAGCTGTATTACAAACACGAGGTAACTTAAGATCATTTCTTATTATTGTGATATTTGTGCTGAGCTAAAACGCCAGACAGAATGAGTTTTTGTCCTTAACAGCGGTTTATTAGAGTAGTTTAACAAACAGCTGAGATAAAACCGCATCTCCAACTTTCAGTTTCATTCTTCAGCCTCCGCCTCTCTTAAAGGAACAGTAACAGTAGACTACAATAGCACTCACTAACCATTACACCATTTAGAACCATTTTCATATATACTCTGTTGTTTCTGGTGTTTCATAATAAATTCTAATAATTATATGATCTCTAATCATTTCCTAATAAACTCTGTTGGTTTATTTTCTAAGCAGAGGGACTTTAATCCTCATTTTCTGATTTTGGCAGAAAATCACATTGATGGTTCTGTTTTAAAATTATGTCGGCAGATTATTTTCACAATAAAAATATATATATTATATAAAGGTCAGAGGTCACTACAGAACCCAATTTTAAACAGTTACAAATCTGAAGCCCGTGAGGACATTGTATACGTGGTTCAAAAATGTCCTGCATCGTTGCAAACACTGGTCACTGACTAGCAGCTGATTTGTCACTATAAGTCACATGACCAGCGCTGAACTTCATCTCTCAATACGCAGCCGTGAGCCGCCACATTTGACAATATGGACAGAAACAAAGATGAGTTGGAGGAGTGAATTAAGGGGGAAAATACCTGCATCACCACGAAAAAACTGTCATGGATCTGAAACTTCACACAGTTTTCTGGGAGTTGTCAGTGACAGAGTGGAAACACCTTACACCGTTGTGATTGTTTTTTTGGTTTTGTTTAGAATCACAGAAACACCTGCTGGGAGTGGGAGGGAGCGGGAATCATGTTGTTGGGATTGGGAAAAAACACCTGCTGGGAGTGGGAGGGAGCGAGAATCATGTTATTGGGAATGGGATGGGAGCAATTTTTATTTTTCCTTGCTTTCTGGGATTGGGACAAGAGGGTTTTTTTACTATGGGAGCGGGTTGGGAAAGCAAAGAAAATCCACTCCCGTGTCACCCTCTAGATCCAACCCCTCAATACTAAGTGTCAAGTGGGGAGGCATTGGGTCCCATTTTTAAGTCTTTGATATGACCCAAACCCACCCAGGGCAGGGAGACCTCAGCACATCAACCCAGGGCCCACACCAAATCTCCCTCCAGCAGAATATCCATACCCACCCCCACATTTGGTCAACTTCCAGATTCATACCTGCAAACTTGTCGCTTTGTTTCAGCGTGTCAGTCACGTGTCGTCATTTGACCAATCACAATAGCGGAAAAAGACGCTTTGGCAGCGCCGCTCCCGCACAGCGGGTTTGAGCTTAAAGTTTGTCAAATGAAACAAAATCACCACTAAATAACACGGTTTTCTGTCGAGGACTTTAGCAGATTTACCTCCTTTCAGCCTTTAGAGATTTTTCCCCGAGGCTCATGTTTTTTTTTTTTTTTTTTTAAGTCGAGTTCAGAGTTGAACATAACCACCGCCAGTATTTAACTCCGTTAAAACCTATTATTAACATAAATCCTTTTTTTCTGGTGAGAAATGGCCACCAGCATGCTACAGCCTGACTCAGTTATTGATCTGGGCACCAGAAGATTTAAGGAAGCTGGAGTACAAACACGAAATGTGATAATTTCATAATACTGTAACATTTCTGCAGCACTAAAGCAGAGTTGTAACATTTTGCCCTTAGCAGTGGTTTATTAAAGTATTCGAGCAAACAGCTGAGATAAAGCTGCATCTCCCTGCAGCTTCAACTCTTTCTAAACATTTAATCAGAACCAACTTATCAGCGAATCAGAAGGGTTTTATTGCCATATGTGCAAGAAATCACAACATTAGGAAAATGCTGCGAGCAGCAACGAACACAGCAACAACCTAAGGATGATTACAGTATTTTGAAATATTTTCAGATGTTTTCATGTTTGGTGTTTTGTGAGTTAGTCTTACAATAATTCTTAATTATATGATGATCCTAATAATTTCCTGATCATTTTTGTTAGGCATATTTTTTTCTGACTGTCTAAACCTCATGGTGGGAAATGGTTTGCATTGTGCCAAAAAATCACATTGATGATTTTTTGTAAGTATTCCAACAGATTATTGTAGCAGACACTCTGCGGCACGAGGACCTTGTACCGGGGGGTGGGGTGGGGGTTCGGGGTTGTCACCTTTTTCACACCTTCCGAGTTTGCAGGTATGCAGATTACATAAGCCAAGCCAACTTTATTTATAAAGCACTTTAAAAACAGGCAACACTGACCAAAGTGCTGAACATAAAAGTAATGAACAGAATAAAAGATAAAGATAAAAATACAAGATAAAAACACATTAAACAAGATAAAGATAAAAAGATAAAAACACATTAACAACTTAAAACAGTATCATGTCAACACTCATACTGGGTCAAAGGCCAAGCTGAAGAGATGGGTCTTTAACAGTGATTTAAACATTTCCAGTGAGGGGGCCTTCCTAATCTGTGTTGGCAACGAGTTCCACATTTTTGGAGCAGCAACAGCGAAAGCCCTGTCCCCTCTGAGCTTACGTTTAGTTCTCGGAATGTCCAACTGGTCAGATGACCTGAGTGACCGAGAAGAGGAATGAATGTGTATTAGCTCAGAGAGGTAGGGTGGGGCAAGACCGTTTAAAGACTTAAAAACATATAAAAGAAGTTTAAAATGGACTCTAAAATGGACAGGCAGCCAGTGTAGTGAGGATAAAACAGGAGTAATGTGTTCTCTCCTACGTGTGCCAGTTAAGAGCCGAGCAGCTGCATTTTGCACTAGCTGAAGTCTAGACAGTAAGGACTGGCTAATGCCAACATACAAAGAATTACAGTAGTCCAGTCTAGTTGTAATGAAGGCATGGATTACATAAGACAACCAGACAGGGGTGAATCCACCCCCTCCCAGAGATCCTCCTCCCTCGTTGGTGGATGCTGTCCCAATTATCCTAGGAGCTAAGTTGTCTGAGACTATATGCTGGTGGACACCGGCAGTTAGGAATGCTGTCAAGCTGAAGAAAGAGTCTTATCTGGTCCTTTTAGCCTGTGGGACTCTGGAGGCAGCTGATGGGTTCTGGCAGTTAAAGCGGAATGCGGCTCAGGTGGTCGCGGAGGCAAAAACCCGAGTGTGGGAGGAATTCGGTGAGGAGATAGAACAAGACTTCCATACGGCTTTGAGGATATTCTGGTCCACCAGCCAGCATCTCAGGAGGGGAAAGCAGTGCACAACACTGTTTCCAGTGGGGACAGTGTGCTGCTGACCTCGACTTGGGACGTTGAGGATCGGTGACTTGAGTACTTCAAACACCTCCTCAATCCCACTGGCACGTTTTCCATTGAGGAAGTAGAGTTTGGGGACTTTGGGTTGGGCTTTCCAATCTTTGGAGCCAAGGTCACTGAGGTGGTCAAAAATCTCCTCAGTGGCAAGGCTCTGGGGGTGGATGAGGTCCGCCTGGATTTCCTTAGGCTGTGGATGTTGTGGGGCTGTGTTGGTTGACACAGCTCTACAATATTGCATGGACATCGGGGGCAGTTCCACATCAGGAGATTGATAGACAGATTGGTGCTGCGTCTGCAGTGATGTGGGCGTTTTATTGGTCTGTCGTGGTGAAGAGAGAGCTGAGCCGAAATGCGAAGTTCTCAATTTACCGGTCGATCTACGTTCCTACCCTCACCTATGGTCACAAGCTTTGTGTTTTGACTGAAAGAATCTGGGCACGTCCAACCGGGAGGCGACACAAATGAAGGCCCAGGACAGTGTATAAGCAACAGGGATAACCTCATCCTGGAGAGGATTGTGGAACAAAACCCATTCAAAGATGTGGGGGAGATTCACAAAGAGTGGACTGCAGCTGGAGTCAGTGCTTCAAGAACCACCATGCACAGACGTATGCAAGACATGTTTTCAGCTGTAGCAGTCCTTGTGTCAAGCCACTCTTGAACAAGAGACAGCATCAGAAGCGTCTCACCTGGGCTAAAGACAAAAAGGACTGGACTGCTGATGAGTGGTCCAAAGTTATGTTCTGTGATGAAAGTACATTTTGCATTTCCTTTGGAGATCAAGGTCCCAGAGTCTGGAGGAAGAGAGGAGAGGCTCAGAATCCACGTTGCTGGAGGTCCAGTGTAAAGTTTCCAGTCAGTGATGGTTTGGGGTGCCATGTCATCTGCAACGCAGCCGTCTAACAGGAAGTTTTAGAGCACTTCATGCTTCCTGCTACTGACCAACTTTATGGAGATGCAGATTTCATTTTCCAACAGGACTTGGCACCTGCACACAGTGCCAAAGCTACCAGTACCTGGTAGAGATGCACCGATCAGGATTTTGAAGGCCGATCACTGATCACCATAAACAGTATCTGCCGATCCCGATATTATTGATCACAGCGTCAAATCCATAAAGTCTTCAATATTGTTTTCTCATGTATGCAACATTGACATTGTATTATTAGTATAAAAAGTACATACCTGCAAACTTGTCGCTTTTCGGCGAAAATCGCCGTTTTTGAAGCCAAATATAGCGTTCACGTGAATCGTATTGATCCGAAGAGTTTTTGTTTTGAGGGGAGGGGGGGGTCACCTGTCGGTTTTCAGCAGTCACTATATGAGAATCAATCAGGGGAGGAGGGGATTCATCTTGTTCACAAACGATCTTTGTTTTAGCGTGTCAGTCACTTGTCGTCATTTGACCAATCACAGTCGCGGAAAAAGACACCTTGGCAGCGCTGCTCTCGCACGGCGCTCACACAGTGAGTAATGACCATCGTTGTTTCACTTTCAACATCTTCGCAGCGGCGTTGAGCTTAAAGTTTGTCAAATGAAACAAATTCACCACTAAATAACACGGTTTTCTGTCGAGGACTTGAGCAGATTTACCTGCTTTCAGCCTTTAGAGATTTTTCCCCGAGGCTCGTGTTTTTTTTTTTTGGGTTTTTTGAAGTCGAGTTCAGAGTTGAGCATAACCACCGCCAGTATTTAACTCTGTTAAAACCTATTATTAAAATAAATACTTTTTTTCTGGTGAGAAATGGCCACCAGCATGCTCCAGCCTGACTCAGTTATTGATCTGGGCACCAGAAGATTTAAGGAAGCTGGAGTACAAACACGAGATGTGATAATTTCATAATACTGTAACATTTTGCCCTTAGCAGTGGTTTATTAAAGTATTCAAGCAAACAGCTGATATAAAGCTGCATTTCCCTGCAGCTTCAACTATTTCTAAACATTTAAACAGAACCAACTTATCAGAGAATCAGAATCAAAAGGGTTTTATTGCCATATTTTATTTTATTTATTCTTTATTTAACCAGGAAGGTCCCATTGAGATTAAAAACCTCATATTCAAGGGAGTCCTGGCCATATGTGCGAGAAATCACAACATTAGGAAATTGCTGTGAGCAGCAATGAACACAGCAATAACTTACGGATGATTACAGTATTCTGAAATATTTTCAGATGTTTTCATGTTTGGTGTTTTGTGAGTTAGTCTTACAATAATTCTTAATTATATGATGATCCTAATAATTTCCTGATCATTTTTGTTAGGCATGTTTTTTTCTGACTGTCTAAACCTCATGGTGGGAAATGGTTTGCTAAGTATTCCAACAGATTATTGTAGCAATAAATAGTATGTAACCGTCAGAGGTCCCTACAAACCCCACTGATGACACTCTGCTGCATGAGGACCTTGTTCGGGGGGGGGGGGGGGGGGGGGGGGGGGGGGGGGGTCACCTTTTTCACACCTTCCGAGTTTGCAGGTATGAAAGTAGGAGATGAGAAAGTATCATTGACCACTGTTTTATTGCAGGCTGAGGAAATGTGCAATATTTAACACCTTGTGGCAATAACTATACAACACGTTTGCAGTGCAACAACACAAACATTTCACTCTCTCAGAGTTGATACAATTAGTAAACTATAAACCTTAAACCTTAGTTTTCCTGTGGAAAAAGGAATCAAATCTTAAAATAAAAATAATTATGTACACAAAATATACACAATAATAAACATTAAACTCTCTCCAGAGGCTCTTTCTTAGAGACACAATTTGGAGTTTAGCTACAAGCTTTTTTGTGAAAAAAATAAATGTCATACATGAGAATAAGAACACTGACATATGTGCAACTGCAACATTGTCTCTAGAGACACTCTCTTGGACATACAACTGTAGCCTTCCCTGTCAAAAAATAAACTCAAACTGCAACATAAACAGGCTATAGACGACACAATATAATAAATTTATATAGTTTCATGACAATTTGCATGTGGGAGATAACAGACAATAGTGTGCAAACAAGTTCACAGCATTAGCAAGAAATCAAACAAAATACTATTGAGCTATAAGCATACCTATTTCAGCTGAGGTAGTTTCTGTGCCCTTTAGAGAGGAGTAGGGAGAGAGCCATGGGCAATGAAGGGCACAGTAAAAAACAAAAGTAACAATAAAGAAACATTGTGTAGCTCAATCTGTGGGCCTGGCTCTATCTCCTCATTTTAGCGGAGGCATTTCTAGTAACTTAGAAATATGTGGTGGGGGCAAACACACACACACACTTACTTCTGATTAAGCAGCATGAATGGCAGATTTGCCTTGCAAAATATAAGCATCTCAGCATTTTTTGCAGTTCACCTGCTCCTCACACACACAGACACAGCCACACACACAGACCCACAGCCACACACGCACACACACACACACACAGACCCACAGACACAGCCACACGCACGCACGCACACACAGCCACACACACACACACAGACCCACAGCCACACACACACACACAAACACACACCCACCCCCCCCCACCCCCCCCACACACACACACACACACACACACACTCACTGGAATGTAAAGTTTTTCTCACCTTGGATCAAGGAGTGTTGCCATCGTGTACAGGGGCTCAGATTCAATGTCCTTGAATCTCTTCTTGACAGACTCCAAGAGCGTGGCTTTGACGGTTTTTACACCATGGTCAGTCTCTTGTGTCTTCTCAAGAAGACCAGTTAAGGCTTTGATGGATGGAATTACATCCGCAGCTGATACAGTTGATTCGCTTATCTTATGTGTGAGCTCGTCAAAGGGGTCAAGCAGTGAAATCAGATTTTCAATCATTTTCCACTGGCTGGCAGTGAAAATGCCAGGCAGATCATAGTCGATTGCATAATTGCAAAGGGCCCGTTTCTGTTCCAGTAAACTTTTTAACATAGCAACAGTACTGTTCCATCGGGTGGGGACATCCTGCTGTAACCGTTTGAGGTGCTGGGGGTGGCTTTCTTTCTGAATGTCGTGTAGCCTGGAGTAAGCAAGCGGAGAATGCTTAAAATGACCGACCATGCGTCTCCCAGTTGCGATGACATTAATGACTCCAGGCTGTGCCAAAACGCCCTCATTCACGAGCTGGAGTGTGTGCGCCATGCATGGTAGGCTTGGTAAACCAGCATCCTTCATAGCCTTCGCCATGTTACTGGCGTTATCCCGTAGGATAACGTGTACTTTTTGCTTTGGAACATGTCTGTGAAAGCTTTAGCGATGGCATCCGCCGTGTGTGATCCAGGCAACTCTTGTGAGTGAAGCACAACTCTCCTCAGCTTGAACTTTTCATCAATAAACTGTGCAGTTAGACTCAGCATCGACATGGCACTCACATTACAACTCCAAATGTCACTCGTGAAGCTGACTGACACGATGTTTTCGTTCTGCATAGCGCTTTGGATGTGACTGTATATAGTCTGATACAGCTCCGGCAGGCATGCGTCGGTGAAATATTTACAACTAGGCAGCGTGTAGCGTGGATCCAAGCAGTTGATGAGGCGTTTAAACCCGATGTCTTCTACAACAGAAAGCGGCTGATGGTCGAGGCATATGAATTCCATTACCTTAGGATTTAGTTCTTTCTTTTTCTTGCTGTCGTCGCTGTAGGGTTGCTGCCATTTATATGTCTCTGTTACAGTCAGCTGAGTTAGTGGTGTCGCTGCCGCATGCTGCTTTTCTCTCTCCGCCTTAGCAGCAGCAGCCAAATTTGTAAACTCGGTGTACTCCTTGATGTGAGAAACTTTCAAATGTCTTATCAGGTTTGTTGTGTTGAAATTCTATTGTCGCATTCCTCCTCGGGGTATCTTCTTTACACACACCTTGCAAACTGCAAATTTGTTGTCCTTTTCGGACACATTGTAAAACTCCCATACCGGTGACGCCATTTTCAGTGTAGATGCCGAAGAGACCACGCCCCATTAGGAGACCTGGGTCTGAGAAGCAGGAAACCATGCCTTGGCGGCGGTTAAATGTGAACGTCATCTGATCGGCCTGCTTTGATCTATTTTGAGAATTCCGATCAAAACCGATAGGCGCGCTATTGGCCGATTGCGATCAAATGCCGATCGATCGGTGCATCCCTAGTACCTGGTTTAAGGACCATGGTGTCCCTGTTCTTGATTGGCCAGCAAACTGGCCTGACCTTAACCCCATAGAACATTGGACAGTTGGCAATGTTGTAAACAGTCTCATATGTGAGGAGTAAAATTTTATAATCAACCCTGAATTTAATCGGTAGCTGTAGTGAGCCGACTGCCGGGCCAGCTGCAAATTGCTGTTAAATCTCTAGGGCCTCGACTGACAATACTGTGTGGTGGGCCTGGCCTAATGATCCCTCCTGACGGGACACCCTTACTCTGTGGAGAGATGTTCAACCATTCTAACAGCCTGGTAGCCTGGCAAGCCATCCTATATATGTGAATATATAGTCTGGCCACGAACCATTGACGGCTCTCAGTCGTGAGGCGGGATCTATGGTTGTCTTTCAAAATGTCAGCACGTAATTGTGACGTAATCACAGCGATGGAAAAGCGGGACCCACTAATGGCGTCAATGATTTCTGTCGTTTTTGTATAAAAACATGTGAATATCAGGTGTACTGGGACATTGCACTACTTTGTTTGATAAAAATAAGAAGCCGCTAAGTATAGCCGACAGACTTACGCACGTTGGAGTCTAAATAATCCAATGTTGATGACAAAGCCGTTTCAAAAGAACGTGGCTCCGGCGCTGCCGCCATGTTGCTTGGGTTCGCGGCCGCAGCGCTGACGTCATCGGCTACTCCCGCTCTGTGATTGGCCCAACCAAAACTATAGCGAGTTGTGATTGGATAAACACAGCAGTGGTTTGGGCTGCGAGGGTTCCAATGAAGCGTGCCTAGACCAAACTCTGCAAAGCAAGAATTTGGTCTAGTTCACTAGGCTAACAGCCTGGAGGTGCAACACCTTAATTTTATCTAATTACTCGTTCTATATTTGCTTGCCAGTTTACTCATGCATTTATCTGATTATTTATTTATGGGAAAACACATTGTTGTAAACTCAAAACCACAACCAGCAGCCTTCTCCTCGCTCTCCTCTGTGAAACAGAGGCAGAGATTGAGGTCGAAACTTTGGGATGAAATAAAAACAACAGCCAAACTCACCAGTCTGTGTTGTCAGAGAAAATGAAGGAGGCCCCTACGTAGAGTTCGTGGCCCTTACTCAATGGGTATGGGAAAGTTTATTAAACAAATGGCAAAATTAATCCAAAGTCAAAAAGGATCTCACAGCAAAAAACTCAGCTGTCTAACAAAAAGCTCTATCTAGCAGTTCTTCTGTCTGTCCAACTCCTACTCACACTCCACCCTCCTTTCTTCTCTTGGGTTTTAAAGCTCCGCTTTCCAAGCTTCCTCCCCCTCCTTCATCATGCACACCTGAAGGTCACATCTGGTTTTTTACATAGCAACAGGATGTCACGTTTCTATTTTTTACTACACATAGCGAGGTTCTCGCTTCTTTGATCCTTAAAACACCTCTGGAGACGCTTCTCGCTTTGGTTAGCCGAGACACGCTTCTTCTTCTCCGCTGTGGTTTTCAGAGGGCGTATTTGAGAGCTTCTGCTGTCAGCAATCAATCAATCAATCAATCAAAATTTTATTTATAAAGCGCCTTCCACTCCCATCACGGGAGGCCAACATAAAAACATGATAAAAAATTAAAACAATAAACGACAATAAAAGACTATAAAAATGCATAATACATGCATAAAACACATAAAAACAATCAGCCTTCAGGCAAGATCTGGAAACGCTAGACGATAAAAATGTGTTTTCAGTCGACTCTTAAAAACCTGCAGGGATGTAGATAGTCTAACTGACGGTGGTAGCTGATTCCAGAGAGATGGCGCTAAAACAGAGAAAGCCCGATCACCACGAGTCCAACACCTAGTGTGGGGGACCACAAGCAGGCACTGATCAGAGGAGCGCAGAGAGCGTGTTGGCAAATGCCTCCTCAGAAGTGCGGACAAATAAGAAGGGAGACCTCCCTGAAAGAAGCGGAAAACAAATACCAAGAGTTTAAAACGTGCCCGATAAAAGACCGGAAGCCAGTGTAGGGAGGCCAGAACTGGACTGATATGGTCCCATTTCCTGGCCCCGGTCAGAAACCTGGCGGCGCTGTTCTGTACAATCTGGAGCCGACAAAGCGATGACTGACTGAGCCCAGCATAAAGGGAGTTACAATAATCCAGCCTAGAGGTTACAAAAGCATGGAGTACCTGCTCCAGGTGGACTCTCGACAGCATAGGTTTAATTTTAGAAAGGCGTCGCAGATTAAAAAAACATGATCGAATCACAGAGTTGATGTAAGCATCAAACTTAAGGCCAAAGTCAATTCTCACCCCCAAGCTAGTGACCACTTGCTTCAAAAAGGGGGAGAGAGGGCCCAGATCAACTTTGGAAATCATAGCCTGCCTGCTGTTTGGGCTGAAAATAATCAGCTCTGTTTTACCCTCATTAAGATGTAGGAAATTTGCCGCTAGCCAAGACTTAACCTCGTTGAGACAGGACTCAAGGGACATGATGTCAAGACCATCCCCCTGCCGAAACAAGGTATAAATCTGGCAGTCATCTGCATATAAGTGAAATTGAATGCCATGTTTACGGAGGATTGGGCCAAGGGGCAGCAAATAAATAGAAAAAAGAAGAGGGCCAAGAATCGAGCCCTGTGGGACCCCCCAGCGAAGGTCCTCCCAGGAGGAAAATGCGTCCCCCGATTTAACGCAGAACGTCCTTCCATGGAGGTACGAGCGGAACCAGTCCAGTGCAGACCCAGTGATCACAACCCACCGCTCCAAACGATCCAGGAGAATGGCATGGTCGACCGTATCAAAAGCTGCAGTCAGATCTAACAAAAGGAGCACAACAGACAAACCCTGGTCCAGGGAAATATAGATGTCATTAAAAACCCTCAGCAAGGCTGACTCAGTGCTATGACCAGACCTAAACCCTGATTGAAAAACCTCAAACAAATCGGAGTCAGATATATGAGACACAAGCTGCTGATAAACAACTTTCTCCAGCAGTTTCGAGGTAAAAGGGAGGTTGGAAATTGGCCTGTAATTGTCAAGCACAGAGACATCAGCTCCAGGTTTCTTCAGGATCGGCCGAATCACTGCAGCTTTCAATGCAGCCGGAACCACTCCTGCGCTCAGGCTCTCATTGATGATCAGACCTAGCGACGGGCCAAGACACGGGAAAGCCTCCTTCCAGAGACGAGGTGGCAACACGTCAAGTGGAGAACCAGACGGCTTTTGCCCCGAGACTAACTTGTACAACTCTGAATATGAGACAGAATTAAAGGAGCTAAAGGTGGGCCGAGATGGAATAACTGGATCAGACCCTGTATAGGAGCCAGAAATAGCTGCTCTAATATCAGAGACTTTACTGACAAAAAAGTTATGAAAGTCAGCACAGTCTCCAGCAATAGTAGAAGATGTAAAACCAGGCTCCTGATACACCAAAACAGTGTTGAGAGTTTTATACAGAATCTTTGGATTATGAGAGTTTGTGTCAATGATGTTAGCAAAATAGGCAGTTCTAGCGACCCTCACAGCATCCTGGTATGCAACCAGCGATGCTCTCAGCAGCATCCTTTGAAGGTCTGTGGTCACATCATACCCTTTGCAGGTAAAATCTGAGCCAAAGTTTATTCAACATTCATCAACTTCCCTCTAAGAGGCCTGAAGTATATAACATTTATGCATGTTGGCTTCAAAACACATCACTTACATTTTAATAGCATTTTTAAGATCTAATTCTAGCTGATTACAAGCCTAGCTCTACAAAACAAGGTTTACATATCATCCAAGGGGTTCAAATGAAGGCAACTGGACTTCTTTGGTTTCTTGAAGACGTTTCGCTTCTCATCCGAGGAGCTTTGTCAATTCTGACTGGAATATGGGAGGGTCGATCTTATAAACTGTAGCTGTCTATTGTTGCTCAACGAGCAGCATCTGCCTGTGAATGCCCCTCCTCCCTACCTCTTGATGGGTCGTTAGCATGGTAGGGAGGAGGGGCATTCACAGGCAGATGCTGCTCGTTGAGCAACAATAGACAGCTACAGTTTATAAGATCGACCCTCCCATATTCCAGTCAGAATTGACAAAGCTCCTCGGATGAGAAGCGAAACGTCTTCAAGAAACCAAAGAAGTCCAGTTGCCTTCATTTGAACCCCTTGGATTACCATGACCTGGATGACTGAGAACCTTCACCAGCATTTTACATATCATCAAGCATTAATCAAAGCTTTCTTCACTGGTTCCACAACCTCTGGGGCTGGACAAAAGGTTTCCCCCAGGACCGTGAGGCCCACTCAGGCCTCTAATCTCAACAGTAGCCAATGAAGCTGCTGTATAACGGGGGGTGATGTGATCACAGGAGGGTGTGCACCAGAGTTTTGGACCAGTTGAGCCAGGATCCTCTGGAGGTTTCTTCCTGTTAAAAGGGAGTTTTCCTCGCCACTGTCGCTACATGCTTGCTTAGTATGAGGATTGCTGAAAACACACTGACACTAGTCAGTGTCTTGATGCAATCTGCTGGGTTCCGTATATAGGAAACTTTTTACTGATTGGCTTAATGACCTGAACTGTATTGGAATGTTTACTTTGTGAAGAGCCTTGAGACGACTCTTGTCGTGATTTGGTGCTATAGAAATAAACTGAATTGAATTGAAGTTTATGTAGCGACTTACGTGGCAGACCAAATAGGTCATATAGCACATTTCATACACAGAACAATTCAATATCATTACTTTAATATATTTTACTCAAGTAGAAGTTAAAAGTAGTCAAAAATATTAAAGAGTAAAAAGCATTAGGTAAAAAGGCTACTCAAGTACTGAGTAATTGTTGGATCATAAAAGCTGATTTAATATGGCAAAAATACTTTATCATAAAAATATAACGTTATCTACCAATTCCTGTTGTTTAAAGAACAAAATCATGAATAAGGAAAATATAACTCAATTATAGATTGAAGGAAAGCAGAAGAAGCACATTCCAAGTGGAAGTGCAGGATAGGTGATGTTCTCTGAAGAGCTGGTCTGACAGCTCGGTAGGTTATTTCACTGTCGTGGAACAAAACTGGAGAAGAGTCTGGGTGGTCTTGATCTTGGTGTCGGCACCGCTAGCCCAGAATCCTTAAATGAGTGGAACAACTGAGTCGTGACATCAGCCTTTGCAAGAGGATTTAAGTAGATGGGAGCCGTTCCATTCAGGACTTTGTAGGCTAACGTCAGTGAATTGATAAGATGCTGGAGGCTATAAGTAGCGCCTGGAGCTCTATGAACAGAGGGGTGACGTGACAAGGTTGTGTCATTTTTAACCCGTGTGTTCCTCAGGGACCTGGCAGCAAGGAACTGTCTTGTTGGAGACAACAACGTTTTGAAGATCAGTGACTTTGGTATGAGTCGGCAAGAAGATGACGGAGTTTATTCTTCATCTGGTCTCAAACAGATCCCCATTAAATGGACGTCACCTGAGGCTCTGAACTATGGTAACACTTGTCCCTCCCTTACTTAACCACACACCTGTCCTGAATCTCTAAAAACGATCCCACACCTGTATTGAATCAGTCACACAACCATTGTGATGAACACAATTTCAATTTGATGTGGATGCCTATTGTGTCTTCTGCTCTCTGATTGGCTGCTAAAGGTCGTTACAGCTCAGAGAGTGATGTGTGGAGTTATGGCGTCCTGCTATGGGAGACCTTCAGTTTGGGGGTGTGTCCTTATCCAGGGATGACCAATCAACAGGCCAGAGAACAGGTGGAGAAAGGTAAATGTGTGTCCTCAGAGTTTGTATAAATTATAGCGGTGATGGTAACCACGGAAATGTTTTCAGGTTACAGAATGACATGTCCTCAGCGTTGCCCTGATGAGGTGTACAAAGTGATGCAGCGCTGCTGGCAGTACAACCCGGAGGACCGGCCCAAATTTTTAGAGCTTCAGCGAGACCTCTCTGCCATCAAGAAGAAATGAAAGCTCATCACACCTTCTACTGCTTCACACCCAGTCTGGGTGGAGATTAAATCAGAAATACAGGAAGTGGTGTCACACATGGAGTATTTTTCCATCACACCTGCTGCAGCTTCAGGTCAGGTGATGAAAAAGTGTGCAAGTGGATAGGCAACTGGAAGGCACCAAAGGCTGCAAACACTACATTTGTATAAAAGTAAACAAACAGGTAAACAAACACTATAGTGATAAAGTAAATGAACACTATAGTGAAACATAGAAACAGTGGAAATGCTAAACAAAGGCTGCTCTTTTTTCTCTTGGTTCACACAGATGTTTTGGATGTGGTGAAATGTGCAGATCACATTAAGCCACGCCTCTTGGGCTCTAATCATGGCAATACATGTTTCCACTGAGGGCCAAGAAACGTTTGGATGTTTTGTGGTCTTTGACTTTTATTTATTTTTTAAATTGTTTCACTTTAAATTTTTGTCCAGCAGCTGTCAGTCCAATCAGATCATGCCCATGCCGCGGTAGCTATTTGTGACTAATAAAGTTTTGTTGGTATCAAGTCCCTCTTACTGATCTTAACCTTTTAAATGTATTCCCTGGTTTTCATGGTAAACTAAATCATTGCTATAATTACTATGTAAATCACATTGTGATTATTGATTGGTCAAAGTAATTTCCTGGACTGTGAGGGGCGGGGCCTAACATTTTATGTCAGAGCTCATAGCTCCACCTACTGACTGTTTATGTAAATAAACTTCTTGGTTTTCAGCACTAATTGTTTTTTATAATTGTTTGAACTTGTTATAAAAAATATCATTTATTATAAAATAAACTATGAATTCAGTGGCTTCAAATACCTTTTTTCTGCCTACAAGATTTATTTTCAAATTCAATCCATCCCTTAAGGTTAACTTATCCGGAGTCGGGTCGCGGGGGCAGCAGCCTAAGCAGAGAGGCCCAGACTTCCCTCTCTCCAGCCACTTGGGCCAGCTCCTCCGGGGGAATCCCAAGGCGTTCCCTGGCCAAATGAGAGGTATAGTCCCTCCAGCGTGTCCTGGGTCTTTCTTTGGGTCTCTTCCCAGTTGGACGTGCCCGGAAAACCTCACCAGGGAGGCGTCCAGGAGGCATCCTAACCAGATGCCTGAGCCACCTCAACTGGCTCCTCAATGTGGAGGAGCAGCAGGTCTACTCCGAGCCCCTCCCGGATGACCAAGCTTCTCACCCTATCTCTAAGGGAGAGTCCAGACACCCTGCAGAGAAAACTCATTTCAGCCGCTTGTATCCATGATCTCGTTCTTTCGGTCACTACCCAAAGCTCGTGACCATAGGTGAGGGTAAGAACGTAGATCCACCGGTAAATCTAGAACTTCGTCTTTCGGCTCAGCTCTCTCTTCACCACGACAGACCGGTACAACGCCCCCATCACTGCAGACTCAATAGGAAATATTTGCAGCAAAGCAGATTTAGAGTATCATGTAAGATTCACAACAAAAACTACAAATAAAGAATAAACAAAAAACATGCAAAAAATATTTAAAACATTGACTTTACAGCATTTTGAAAAGACTAAAATGCTGTAGCAGAGAAGATGAGACGAATGAGTTTGAGTGCAAATACACTGCTCACAAAAATGAAAGGAACACTTTAAAGAAACACATTAGATGCATCAGATCTCAATATGAAGTTGGATATCTATACAAATAACGACAGGGCAATGTCTTAGGAACAAAAGGATGCCAAGTCTTTTAATGGAAATAAAAGTGTTCAGCCTACAGAGGGCTCAATTGTGTAGACACCCTAAAATCAGAGTGAAATGAAGATGTGGCAGGCTAGTCCATTATTTCAAAAACTTCATTTCTGCAACTCAAAATGCTTTTCAGTATCTTGTGTGGCCCCCACGAGCTTGTGTGCATGCTTGACAACGTCGGGGCATGCTCCTAATGAGACAACGGATGGTGTCTTGTGGCATTTCCTCCCAGATCTGTGTGAGGGCATCCCTGAGCTCTTGTACAGTCTGAGGAGCAACCTGGCGCCGCCTAATGGACCCAAACATAATGTCCCACAGATGTTCTATTGGGTTTAAGTCAGGGGATCGTGAAGGCCATTCAATTGTTTCAATTCCTTCATCCTCCAGGTACTGCCTGCATACTCTTGCCACATGAGGCCGGGCATTGTCGTGCATTAGGAGAAAACCAGGACCTACTGCATCAGCGTAGGGTCTGACAAAGGGTTCAAGGATTTCATCTGGATACCTTATGGCAGTCAGAGCACCATTTCCTAGGCAGTAGAGGTCTGTGCGTCCCTCCATGGATATGCCTCCCCAGACCATCACTGACCCACCACCAAACCTGTCATGTTGAACGACGTTGCAGGCAGCATAACGTTCTCCTTGTCTTCTCCAGACTCTTTCACGTCTATCACAGGTGCTCAGGGTGAACCTGCTCTCGTCTGTAAAAAGTACAGGGCGCCAGTGGCGGACTTGCCAATTCTGGTGTTCTTGAGCAAATGCCAGTGGAGCTCTACGGTGCTGGGCAGTGAGCACAGGGCCCACTACAGGACGTCGGGCCCTCAGGCCATCTTCATGAAGTCTGTTCCTGATTGTTTGGGTAGAGACATTCACACCAGTGGCCCTCTGGAGGTCATTCTGTAGGGCACGAGCAGTGCTCAGCCTGTTCCGCCTTGCACAAAGGAGCAGGTATCGGTCCTGCTGATGGGTTGTGGACCTTCTACGGCCCTGTCCAGCTCTCCGAGAATAACCGCCAGTCTCCTGAAATCTCCTCCATGTTCTGGAGATTGTGCTGGGAGACACATTAAACCTTCTTGCTGCAGCACGTGTGGATGTGCCATCCTGGAGAAGTTGGACAACCTGTGCAACTTCTGTAGGGTTAAGGAATCGCCTCATGCTGCCAGTAGAGATAATTACTCAAGCCAAAACTAGCACGAGTGGAAAACCAGCCAAAAAAGATCAAGAGGGAGAAACTTGAAATGACCTCCACATGTTAAACCAGTCCTGTTTTGAGGGTTTTGTAATTGTTGCCACTTTAGTGCACCTGTCGTTAAGTCCATGAACACCAATACAGCTGAAAGTGATTAACAATGCCCTCAGCTGCTTAATCAACCAGAAAATTATCAGACAGGTTTAATTGATTTCATGCCAGGCCCAATAAAAAAAGTGTTCCTTTAATTTTTGTGAGCAGTGTATNNCATGGTTTATACAGGAAACCTAGAACTGAATTTACTACCTTTTACTACCTTTTTTACTACCTCAACAACATTTTTTACTACCAACACGACATCACGCAGCAGCCCTTTTTCTGGGTGTGGGGGGGTGGGGTGGGCACTGACCCATACGTATAACTAGACTCTCAATCATTTCAAAATGTTTGTCTACTTAAAAGTGTGATGCCGTCTTCATTAAGACATTCAACACAAACATTACAAACTCAGTTCTAGAGGACTTGGGACACAATAAACAAAATGCAATGACTTTCAGACATCACAAGCCAGTGAATAGAATACTGAAATTGCAAATGTGCAAATTGTAGAAACAGCTACAAGAACATGTAGCAGCTAATAACATCAACTGCAACACAAAGTATTGCAAGGTCGTGTGAACAAGCAGACATGTGTGAAAAAGGTTGAGCCCCCCCACACACACACACACACTCCCCAGCAAGTAAATCTTCTGCAAATGAAAGTATATTGGGGCATTTTAGATTTAAAAGCATCAACCTGGTGAACTTTATGGAATAAAATAATCAAGCAGAGTTACATGCTACACATTGAGCACTAGAAGAAATAAGACCAACCTCTATACTTTAACAGGGGGGTCAGACCTGGTGCTTGAAGGCCACAGTGGCTGCATGTTTTCTACGTGTCCCTGCTCAGACACACCTGACTCTATATCAAGTTGGGGTTCTATTTTAACACAGAGTAGCAGAGCCTTTGTTTACCTTCTGCTAACAAGTTGCTGCTCCTCCTGAGACGAGGACAAGCCTGAGACGTGTTTAACCACATGTCCCAGCTTTGTCCTCAGCTCTGAGGAAGGAGACAGACAGAGAGGATCTAGGGTGATGGGGGGGGTTGGTCTGGAGGCCCCACAGAAACATTTTAGTGAAGTAGATGTCATTTCCTGCATTCTAGTGCTGTTTAACAGGTTGTTTTATTAGATTTAAATGATTGTTTTTAAATGAACAACTTAAACAACTGAAGCTTTAAAAACTAAACCAGTTATCAATGAAATCAGATCAACATCAGCATGACATGACAGGTTTGGTCTGGTTTATTTTGTTAGAACCCAATGGTCTCATTCAGAAATGTGATGGAGAATGAACCAAGCTCTGCTGCTGCTGAAGATACTAAAACTAGAAAGAATCCTAAACTTCTAATAAAAATGTTGGATGTTTGTTTTGTTTTTGATAATAATAATAATAATAATAATAATAATAATAATAACACCAGCAGGAGGCTGTGGGCTGAATCAGGATTTAATCATAGCTACCTGGCTGATGGATCTCCTTGACTAACCAGCTAACTAACCCTCCCACCTCCTGTCCTTTAGGGACATTTTGACTTTTATCATCTCCTCATGTCCATGGTGTCTCTGAGGAGCAGATAAAACAAACAACCATCTAACTCAAATGGTAAACTAAAGCTTTCTCCCAGTTTTCTTTAAGTTGAATTTAACATCATTTGAAGTCATCCTGGTTCATGAAACAAAGTTTAGCAAGAACTTCTACAGGCGGACACATCAGAACAACATTGTTATTATTTCAACTGACTGATCTCTTGTTGAGCGCTCTCCTCTCCTCCGCGCCATCTCTCCACCCCACCCCCTCCGCGCAGCTCAGTAGCGTCTCCAAAAGCCCGAGACTGAAACCAAAATGACCCGACGGAGTTTAAGTTCACCCGACATCATTACAGAGACATTTTAGCGCTTCTTTACCACCATGGAGGAATAACAATGATTCCACTGTGTTTGGTTTGAGGCGCGTCCTCATCTCCTCATATTGTGCGGCCGCCAGTCTCTCTCTCTCCCTCCCTCCTGCTGTCCAACGCGACTCAACGCGCTCAAATTATTAATCGACCCAAATCCGAACCGAGCAGTCGGGTTGACTTGGTTCGGGCTCTGATCGTAAGAGTGGGGAAGAGCCCTTCACCTGAGGTCTGTCTACACAGGTGACCTCCAGACGAGATGCGCTCGTGCGGGTCACGCGTCACCGATTCTGACGGACTTATTTATTTTTTCTACAGTTTGTGGTGTTTGGTGCANCACCACCAAACCTGTCATGTTGAACGACGTTGCAGGCAGCATAACGTTCTCCTTGTCTTCTCCAGACTCTTTCACGTCTATCACAGGTGCTCAGGGTGAACCTGCTCTCGTCTGTAAAAAGTACAGGGCGCCAGTGGCGGACTTGCCAATTCTGGTGTTCTTGAGCAAATGCCAGTCGAGCTCTACGGTGCTGGGCAGTGAGCACAGGGCCCACTACAGGACGTCGGGCCCTCAGGCCATCTTCATGAAGTCTGTTCCTGATTGTTTGGGTAGAGACATTCACACCAGTGGCCCTCTGGAGGTCATTCTGTAGGGCACGAGCAGTGCTCAGCCTGTTCCGCCTTGCACAAAGGAGCAGGTATCGGTCCTGCTGATGGGTTGTGGACCTTCTACGGCCCTGTCCAGCTCTCCGAGAATAACCGCCAGTCTCCTGAAATCTCCTCCATGTTCTGGAGATTGTGCTGGGAGACGCATTAAACCTTCTTGCTGCAGCACGTGTGGATGTGCCATCCTGGAGAAGTTGGACAACCTGTGCAACTTCTGTAGGGTTAAGGAATCGCCTCATGCTGCCAGTAGAGATAATTACTCAAGCCAAAACTAGCACGAGTGGAAAACCAGCCAAGAAAGATCAAGAGGGAGAAACTTGAAATGACCTCCACATGTTAAACCAGTCCTGTTTTGAGGGTTTTGTAATTGACCTTTCGCCGAGCCCCGCCCCCCTTAGTTACTGTTGCCAACTCCGACAATAAGTGGATTTCCGTGATGGAAAGAAGTAGACAGATGCGTGTCAGCGACATTTTTTGGAGCAATTCGTCCTCAATATCATCCCGATAGAGGCAAAAAGGGTTACAGTATGCAGTGGAGGGATACATTAGTGTCGGCTCTGCTGAGCGAAGCGTAGCAGGGAACAAGTTTGGAGTTTGGGAGAAGGTCCGGCGTCCGGGGACGCGTGGATCCGAGGAGCTGTGGCGGCGACGCGGTGTCCCTGTGAGCTGTCAGATGATCTGAGCTGCAGGCAGCTCTAACGGAGAAAAGCTCCCGGCGCTCTGCATCGCTCAGTTTATCATCTCAGCTGAGTTTATAAAATGTAACTTTTTATGCCCGTGTTTACTTTTATTTTCAATATAGTTCCCGGCCGGAGCTCGGCATTAATTAATCACGTGATCTTGACACCACCCACTGTTGCGCCAAGGCTTAATGTGCGTTTATAAGACACACGGTTGAGGTAACATTACGCTGATTTGCCAGCACGGTGTGTCTTATCTAAAAGGGTCTTGGATAGTCTGGGAGGCGGACCTCCGCCCAGCCGCGGGCGGGGGGAGCACTCATGCTTGCTGGCTTGCTGGTTGAGCTCGATGAGGAGGTTCTGAAGGGAAACGAAGGAGACACGACTACTATCGAGGCTAATGCTTAGTAGTAAATTAGGCTTAGCTTCATCATTTTGTTTGGAGCTGTCGGATAGTAACGGTTGCTATGATGTGTGATTGGACAATAGCCGTTCTGAGGGCGGGGCCGGCGAAAGGCTAATTGTTGCCACTTTAGTGCACCTGTCATTAAGTCCATGAACACCAATACAGCTGAAAGTGATTAACAATGCCCTCAGCTGCTTCATCAACCAGAAAATTATCAGACAGGTTTCATTGATTTCATGCCAGGCCCAATAAAAAGTGTTCCTTTAATTTTTGTGAGCAGTGTAGAATAACAGAAATTGTAAATAGCAGCAGAGGCAAAAACTGTTAATGATTTTCAGAAACTAAGGTTTCATTGTCACTGCACGACAATGCAATGACAATGGAAGGCACTCAAAAAGTGTTTTTGGCATACAAATAAAGAAAACAACTGACCACTACTTGGTGGTGAGTTGGCTTTGATAGTGGGGGAGGATTACTGGTCAGACCTGGCAGGCCCAAACGTTTTGAGGCTCTGCTGGGATGTCTGTAAGAGTCTCCTGTCACAGGGAGCTTCAATTCCCACCTCTAACAGAACTTGGAACACGACCCGGGGGAGGCGGGGAACATTGGGTCTGAGTGGGCCATGTTCCCCACCTCTATTGTTGACGCGACCAACCGGAGCTGTGGCTGCAGGATGGTCAGTGCCTGTGGCAGCAACCCCCGAACCCGCTGGTGGACACTGGCGGTTAGGGATGCTGTCAAGCTGAAGAAGGAGTCCTATCGGGTCTTTTTGGCCTGTCGGACTCCAGAGGCAGATAACTGTCAGCCAGAAAGGCAAAAAACAAAGCTTTAACGACTCTGTGTGTGTGTCTGTGTGTGTGTGTGTGTGTGTGTGCATGTGTGTATAAGAACTAAAAATGGAATTGGTCTGTCCGTTGGAACACAGCAGCAGCTCAGGGTGTAGAGCGGGTTGTCCAGTAATTGGAAGGTTGCAGGTTCGATCCCAGCAATGCTGCTGTTGTGTCATTGGGCAAGACACTTAACCCACCTTACCTGCTGATGGTGGTCGAAGGGACAAGTGGCACCAGTGCTTGGCAGCCTCCTCTGTCAGTGCGCCCCAGGGCAGCTGTGGCTACATTGTAGCTCATCCCCACCAGCGTGTGTAAAGAGCTTTGGAGTCCTCTGACTCTGAAAGGTGCTACACAGGTGTGGGTCATTATCATGGGGACCACCTATGCATCGCAACACTGCCTTGATTTTAATTTTTTCTTGTTCTTATGCTCTTTTTATTGGTATTTAAACGTTTACTGTTTTTATTATTGTTACCTACTGGTTGTGTTCAGCACCTTGGGCTTCTGCTAAGGCTGTGGAAGGTGCTTTTAGACTGCTGTTATTAACCTAAAAGTGCCATCCTGCTGTTTGTTTTTCACCTGATGTAGAAACTAAAACCCAAAACTTGGTGATGAGGGATTTAAGGCTCTGACTCGGCTCTACGTCTGCTTTTAAGGAAATAAGATTGTGTCCCAACTCTTTCAACAAAACACAACCAACATTATTACTGATAAGCCTCAGAGATTGTTTATTGCCTCACTGTCAGACGCAACTGAGTTCAGAAAGTAGCTAAAATGCTACGTTACGTTAGCTTTGGCCAGACTTTAAGATCACCCCCCCCCACCTCTCTGCTTCAGTAGGCAGAAGTGTAACGGTGTCCCGTTTGAGCTGTGACAGCTGGTGTTCCTGCATGTTTTCAGTCTCCAAAAGACCATAAAAAGAGGATTAGCATGAAGGAATCGCATAGTCTCAATGTAACCAAATGCGGACCGGAGGTTGCTTGCATTTTTCGCGCAAAGCATCACGGGCCGTGAGAATATTGCTAGATGCCTTACCCGCGCTCTTCGTTGCTGAACGTCCCTACGCGGCGGCCATCTTATCTCGGACAGCTGCCCCCTTCCGTAACATTGTGGTGCATACTTAAATAACTCTAACTTGCTCAATTTTCAACCAATTTTCAAACGGTTTGATTTGTTATAAACGCCAGATATGTGGCTGTAAAATATGACGGATTTGACCCGTTAATTTAAAAATGTGTAAGTATGTCCTATCAAACCTATGTGTTATAAGGTTTGTAATAATGCAACCCGCTTGTAAATCCGTTAATATTTCATGGAGTTATGAGCAGTGGCGGCTGGTGAATTTTTTTTTGGGTGGGGCACATTTTTTTATTTTTATTTTTTTATGTTCTTGTGAATGGTTTTTATCTTGAGAGGCTCTATATAAACAATCGTTATTTTCTTCATTTTGCAGGTCAGTTTTTCAGATGCGCTAACCACATATCACCACTAGGGAACGCCAAATTACCATTCTTATGCATCACACAACTTGAAATCGACGGACTTTGTTGCTAAGTTAGCAACAAAGTTGTTCCAAAAACATGCTTCATATTGACCAATACATGCAAACCTCACACACACTAAACAGGAAGAGGCTCTTTTAAAGGATAGAATCCACGTTTTCTACCTCAACACCACCCAATGACTGCTAAATGAAAAGCAAAACAAAGCTATTTTCATGAAGTCAAAAGCTAAATTCTGTCTTACCTTGCTGGTCAAAATAATCCATCTTATAGTAAAAAATCCACTTGGTTCGTAGAATCCAATGATAAAAAGATGAAACGACTAGTTTTCTCCATAGTCAATGTTAGCAGCAGCCCCACAACAACAAAGGACGTGAACTAGCCTGTGGAGAAATTTCCGGTTCTGTCTGGGCTGGGTGAGCTGACCAATCAGCATCCTCCTTCTGATCTGAGCAGACTCCCCCGTTTGCTTGCGATCGCAACCATATGCGCCCAACAGCTCTCCTATTCCTTGTCGTTGGGGATCCAGCGCGCATGCGCCAGTTAGCCGATGGCTGTGTCCAAATCCAGGGATTGCGTGCTCATGAGTTCGGATTTTAAGACCAGTGACGTCACAGCGCCGCGTCGAAGACCGTCCAAATTCCAAGAATGCTCAGAATGCGGTCTTGAAATGCGTTCTTCTTTTCCCCGATTTTGAGAACGGGTGCGGTGTAGTCTCCGTGGTCTCCTCTCCTCCATAATTCCCGTGATGCACTGTGGGATTGATTTCAGTAGAAACGGGACACGCAGCAGTAGAGCAGCAGGACGACTAGTTTATTCAAATGTGACTGTAGAAAAAGTAAAAGCCTGAAGTGGCTGTGTTTTTAAGCCTTTCCCATTCTCATTAGGCCTGTAATGTGTTTTTGTATTCTTGTTCGTCATTACAGTTCATAAAATTGGTAAATCATAAATCAAAAAATAAATTATACAATTAACCGTGAATAATCCAGCATCATGGATCCATATTTTGTAATAGATTTTCTTTAAGCAGTTGCTAGGTGACAGGAGTAGGGGCGGGACTTTTATTTAAGGCTAGAACGTCCACATTCACAGCTGTTAACATCCGGTCTAAGTGGTCACGGAAGAACACGTTCTCCTGAGACCAATGAGGATGGGTACTCAGAAGCATGCAATCCCTGGATTTGGACACAGCCCATATTAAGTCAATGGTAAAGATTGCTGCGACCGCGAGAGGACACGTGACAGGAAGTACGTCGACGTTTCGGCCGTGTTAAAAGTATTAACTTTATTAAACTACAATTAAATGCAGATTACACACAGCACTTACAGCCCATAAGGTGTATAGATCGTTTAGTTTAAATTTGATGTTTTTTTAAATACATTTTGTGATTCCTCTCTTCTTCTTCCTCTTCCTGTGAGACTGGTGGGGTGGCGCCCTAGCGCCCCCTATGGACGAGCCGCCACTGGTTATGAGTGTTTTTGTTGAAGTTGTTCGCTCACCTTCCATCTGCTACCATTGAGAACGGAACGTAAGCTGTCTGAGGTAAGATGGCCGCCATGTAGGGACGCTGTCGACTCCCAGTTAAGGCATCTAGTGATATATATGATATCTATGGCTGCTACACCGTTGCTGTACTTTGTTAGTTTGAATAACAAACAATGAAATCAAAAGACACGTCAAATTTGTCAGGTCTTATTGATTTCCAACACCCGGCAGCCACATATGATGAGATCCCTGCCCACTATTAGACACCAGCCTCCAAGTGTTGTTCCTGACTCACTCATTCACCTCAAGTTGCTCATTTGTCTTTTCTTCATACTAGAGCTCCCGATCGGCGTGTTCCATTCGGGTCCAATGTTCATGTGCTAGCGAGGCGTCTGTCCTCTGCTTGTTAGCCATTTAGCTAAGTGACCAAGGATACATGAGCGGTGCCTTGTTGCCTTCTCTTGGTCATGAATTTCCCAGAATGCAGCGCGGTATTTTCAAACAGATGTGATCAGGAACCTGCAGCAGCTACTTCAGGGGCAAATTTCCAGTTTAAATGTAAGTCAACTAATTGCAGCTATTGGGCTGATATGTAAAATGTTTATTTACATCCAAAGCAGTTATCTATGGTTGGTTAGTAGTTGCAGCTTTGGTGGCTAGCAGGTACTAACTCACTTACACATGTCATTTAACCAATATATACACAATTAAACAAGTAAAAGGCTCGATATACATCTATATTGAAACTTAACATTACTATGATGGGAGGGACGTAAACAGAGCGTGTAAGCAGGGGGCGGGCTCTGGGCATCCACGGTCACGTGAGGTAAGTCTGTTCCATTTAACCTTTTTCTTTGACCAAGTGTAACGGACGTAAGGTCATTCCTGGTGACCTTTGGGTCAACTGTGAGACAGACCAGACGTGTCTCCTCAGAATCTCCTCAAATTGGCCTGTTTACGCCTCGTTTCCATCCAGATGAGGCGCAGCTGCAGTGTAGCCACAGCAAAGAGCTACGGCGAGAACAATAACAACGTGTTTGCTTTGCGGCCTCCGCTACACAGAAGCCGTCAAGGACACCTCCAGTCAGAAATCTCTCTTCTCTATTTTCAGTAACATAACTTCTTTTTCCACAGAATGAGTAAAATTAAATTATTTTAATTATCCATTTAAAGCCTTGAAGGTTTAATTAATCAGGAATCAGATTATCTGTTCAATAATGTTGAAAGTGCATTTGCTTATTTGAGTAATTGTGATAACAATTAATAGAAAGTCTTAAGGATGATTTTAAGGTAATCATATTACACTATCATACCTCACAGCCATATAGAAAGATGACCTATATTATAACATGACTTTTACTTTATAACACTCTTCTTAGCCGAAGTCTTGGAAGAAGGGTGGGGGTGTGTAAGGGATATTGATAACATAACACACTCTGGTTGGCTGAAATCTTTTCCTGGTTCATACTAGCAGCAGGACCCGCTAAGGGTTCTGGGAAGAACACCTCAAGAATTCTATCCAGCACTCAAAGTGAACGGTTGTATTAAAGCTCATTTCTGTAGATGAGTTTTCCAACGAAGCTATTTACATCTCTCAATGAATCAAACCAGGTTTTTTAAGACAGAAACTTTAGCTGTTAAAAGAGCGTTTAAGAACCAACCACACAACTTTAATCTGGAGTTACAACAGCTGATCATCAACCCAGAGTTCCACACCGTGTCTGAGGACCCAGGACCAATGTAGAGAAAGGAACCGTGGTTCTAGAAGACAACTTCCAACGACTCGTGACAGAACCGAGTGTCGGGAGACACTACAACAGCATCGGATCCACACAGGCCTCACCAAAACGGTAAACTCGTCAAATTGGGTCAGATGGTTTTTCATCAGATAAATAGATCCAACACTAAATTCATGTTTTGCTCCATACATCCTCGTTCCTCTCAGACTCCACCCAACATCATAATCACATCCCATTAATCACAGCATCATTTCATTTTAGTTTCATTTCAGCTCATTTTATTATTCTTGTTCTATTTTTATTTAATCATTAGTCTAATTATAGTAATACATTCATTTTATTAACTATTTTTGGGCTTTTGTGTTTCATTGGTGAATAAACTTCCATGGCAATCAAAAGATCCTAATTTCATAAATAATAAAGTCTAATAACTTTATATCCGTTATACAAGGAAGGACAGTGTCCTTGTAAGCAAGGTGTCTGGCCTGCCAAGGCAAGGCTCCTTGAGATTGAGAAACACACCCCATGATTCCTATGAATTTCACACATAGGACCTTTAAGGTGCGAGACATTAGTCAGCCACTAGATGGTGGCGTCGGATAAAAGAATACTTCAGACGGTTTGATTTTCAAATTCCATGACTTTTTGAGGACTGTATGTGAATGTAAGTGTAGTGAAAGTCCATTCTATTCTATGATCCCTACGCATGTTTCATACATCAGGATTTGTGGCGTTCGTACGAACGTTCTAAATTTCATTCATAGAATGGAATATAGGACAGTTTTACAACCTTTGATGAATGAGGGCCCAGTTCTCTCTGGTTTAATTCTCCAACTTATCATTATGGAGAATGACAGTCCTGAAGGAAAAAGTTGTTGGTCTGTCTGCTCCTTCGTAAAACCTTCAGTTAATGGTTTTGTTTAAAATGAATAAAGAACAAATT
Source organism: Aphyosemion australe (assembly GCA_006937985.1). NCBI lineage: Eukaryota > Metazoa > Chordata > Actinopteri > Cyprinodontiformes > Nothobranchiidae > Aphyosemion > Aphyosemion australe. The sequence goes on along the minus strand of SSNS01000780.1, from coordinate 114,345 downwards.
TCAGGTATAAAGTTAAAGTCCCAAGTCATCATCACACACTGGTGAAATTACATCTCCCCATGTGACCCATCCCCCTGGTGGGGAGCGGTGAGCTGCAGCTGTGGCCGTGCTCGGGAACTATTTGGTGGTTTAACCCCCCAATCCAACCTCTTAGTGCTGAGTGTCAAGCGAGGAGGCATTGGGTCCCATTTTTTCAAAGTCTTTGGTATGACCCGACCGGGAATCGAACCCCGAGCTCCCAGTCCCGGGGCGGACACTCTACCACTAGGCCACCGGAGCTGGTTAAACAAACACAAATATACAAACAAACATGTTTTCTGAATTTTATTAAAACTGTAAACTTCCAAATAAGGTTGGCAGCGTGGCCGGTTTAGGGTGGGGTTTGTAGCCGATCCGCTCATTGATTAGCTCTGCCCTGGTTGCAGCAGAGGAAGAGGATGCTGAGCCAGAAGCTGCACCCCCAATTAGATCAACACCAATGACCGAAGACCCGCCCACTCCTCCTGCTGTCTCAGCTTCTTCTCGCTGACGCTTTCTGGACTAAAAAAACAAACAAACATGCTAAGATCAACAACCTGTTTACACCTGATGCCAGAAAAACCAAACACAGCCAAAAGGGAATATCAACACAGACACCATCTGGTCAGATCCGGTGACCAGACAGCGGCGCTCATCAGAACAAAGAAGAAAGCGATTGAAACCTCCAGCTCTTTCTTGATGCTCTCGAACTCCTCCGTGTCATCGATCTTCAGCTCCAGACGAGTTGGTTTCCTCCTCAGCATCTTCCTCTTTTTTATTACACACCTGCACAAAAAATACTCATAACATTTAGAAAAGCAATCAACTAGAAACATTTTTGTCGTTTTACGGGAGATGTCACTTCAGCAGATGATGTCCCCTGCAAACATCATCTGCTGAAACTTGATCATCTGTTTAGTGGACGGTAACAGGTCATGAGCATGTAGCGGCCAGGTCATGGACAAGTCCTTACCCTGAAAGATTTGTGAGCTGGTGGTTAGCATACTTGCCAACCTTGAGACCTCAGAATTAGGGAGACATTCAAAAGGGCCCGGGGGGGGGGTGTTATACATATACACTCACAAGTAAAAAAAAATAATAAAGATTTTTTTATTTGACATAATAATTATAAAACATTAGGGCTACAGGAGCTGGGACACAGTCTTAGCTGCCCCAGATTTGGTCCAGTAAAACAATAATCCTGACTGCTATATAATTTTTTTACTTTATTGATAATCACTATACTGTAGATAATTTATTGATGCCCTGTTCACACTAAGTTGTAAATGGGACCCATATAGCATATATATCGATTGTTTCACCTCCTTTGATCAGTGCATCATTCAGTAGATTTTCACAAAAGAATTTTATGATTTTCTTTCCTTAACAGAATGGACACTTAGGGAGCATACAGTCTATTCTACACATTATTTAAATAGAAATACAAGAACATTTTTTTAGCCTATGTGAGTTATCAGACGTCCAACTTAGTATCTTTAAATGTATATTTTGGCCAAATCCACCTGTTAAGATGCAGCAATGTTTTTCCACAGACCTGCAGTGTTGTGAGTTTCATGAGCCCACAGAGTTTAATAACTTAGTTCTGCTCTTGAGTATCAACAGTGATGCTCATAAACCTTTAGATGGACTTAAACTGTTATGCTGTTGGTTTAAAAAGCAGGAATGTGATCCGTTATTAGGAACCAGGCAGCAGAACGTAATTGACTTTAAAACATTCGTCTTAACTGTGTTAAAAAACGTCAATTCTTTCATTTATCTGCCCAAAGTCGTGGCTTTTTCACTGATAAGAAACGTGTTAATAACGCAAATATATTTTAATTTAGCCTCGGCGCTCTTATTCTAATCATTTACTTCCTTAACGAGCGGCTGAGCGCTGCGCGCTCCCGCAGCAGGAAAGTGCAGAGCAGAGCTGAGTGAAGTTAGCTTCCCACCCACCAATGGTTAGTGCTACGTTTGTGCTGGAAGCTGCTGAAGATGGTTTGCTGAGCAGCATGCGCGCTGCCGTTGGAACACAGACAGCAGCAGCGGTTAGGCAGAAATTTGCAGTGTTGTCCGGGTGGAAATCGGGAGAAATTCGGGAGAATGGTGGCGGCGGGAGATTTTCGGGAGGGGGCGCTGAAAATCGGGAGGGTTGGCAAGTATGGTGGTTAGGGTTAGCTGATCTGAGTCCATAACCTTGCCTGTCCCAGGGCAGCTGTGGCTACACTGTAGCTCATCACCACCAGCGTGTGAATGGATGAATGATGCACTGTAGTGTAAAGCTCTTTGGAGTCCTCTGACTCTGAAAGGCGCTACACAAGTGCAGGTCATTTATCATTTATTAAAGACCTTTTTTATGCTTTCTTGTCTTTGACTCCAAACAAATAAACAACATTGTAGGAGTTTGAATTAGTAGGAATATTTTTAAATCTTTATTTAACCAGGAAAAAACCCGAAGCCAGTGACAGGAGCGACCCAGAAGTTATTTCTTGTACCCCTAAGAAGACACGGCATCTTTTTGTTTTACTCCAATATCGGGTGAAGCAGGCTAGAGGCTAGCGTTGAGCTAGCGTTGAGAACCTGTTGCGCAGCGGGCCACCTAGCATCAAATACACAGCGATGCTTGTGAATGCGTGCTCATAAGCGCATTCTCTTTCCTCCTGGTCGTCAGCTGTTTGGTTATCTGGTTAACAGGTATATTGGTGTGTTACCGGTCGCGGATCCACCAACTGGAAGAAGAAGCTAACGCTACAGTATTACACACGAGCACAGCTGAAGGATGTGAACAGCAATTAACCAGGCAAAGCTATTATAACCGGTTATGACCTTAAAGGCAGTTAAATGGTAAATGACCTGTATTTGATATAGTGCCTTCCAGAGTCCTAGAACCACCCAAGGCACTTTACAACACAAACAGTCATTCACCCATTCACACCCAGTTGGTGACGAGCTACATCGTAGCTACAGCTGCCCTGGGGCGCACTGACAGAGGCGAGGTCTGCCGTACACTGGCGCCACCGGTCCCTGCGGCCACGCTAGAAATACGGCGATTCTTCCTGATGTAAGAAGTGAGTCTACTCTTTCTTTTGGTAGTTGTGGTGTTTACATGATCATAGAGCACAATGTTCTGTGACTCTTCAAAAAACAGGAAAAACGCTCAAAAACGCTGGCAGTCAGGGGCTTTCTGATCAGAAAACGGCTGGCAGTGAATGAGTTTCACAGTTATATAATGTTTGATGTCCAGCTTTTGAAATATAAATGTTTAAAATTAAAAATAACCTTCTGATATCTTCAAAGCTCATTTAAAATGACCAGAGAGCATTAAAGATAGACAAAAATAGTGATTTGTTTATATCGTGATAGGAATTAAATCCATATCGCCCAGCCCTACTCGCGTGTCTGTCTCACACACTGGTGTTAGGGTTTCTGCAACCATCAGATTCAGTGACTAAAGGGGTGCCTGATGGGTGGGGGGTGGACCCTTGACACAAACGCTGCAAGGCTTCCTGTGTGTTAAAGAACGTGAGGAGAGATAGGGTCACACACACACACACACACACACACACACACACACACACACACACACACACACACACACACACACACACACAGGATTTACATGTTTTAATGAGGTCCCACCAAGCCACCATGCTTCACAGCTAAAGTGAATCGACCATCTCCTAACCCCAAAGACGTCCAACAGGACATACGTCATCTCCAATGTTGTTCTATAACCAACTTGAACTGATTCGGGACCAGTCTTCTAACCGAGATAGTCCAGAAAACACCGACCCGAGCCCGTTAGGGTGACGAACCCAGGTGACTTTACCTGAGGCACCGGGACTCTCCTTCCTCCTGATCGTCAGCTGTTCGGTTATCTGGTTAACAGGTAAATTGATGTGTTACCGGTCACGGATCCAACAACCGGAAGAAGAAACTTTAACCCGGAAGCCAACTTTTTTATATCCGGGTTACAGTGCTCGCTCGGAGACGTTGCTGCTTCGTCCGTTTTCACGGTAAGTTTGACCAACAAAACGCAAACAAACGGAGCTCTAAAACAGAAAAAATAACGGGGCATCTCCGCCTGCTGCGCATGCGTCAGTCGATGGCGCATGCAGTCAAAATAAAGCCTGTGCGCGCGCTCAGATAGAAACGCTTCTTCATGAGCTGTTAGCCCCGAACCACGTCCGAACATCAGAACGATGATTTCAAACAGAACCAACGTGTAATGTTTGCTCATGCGGTCCATTTGTGTTCTGTAGAGTTGCGGTTACAGCGCCAGACTACAGCCAGCCACTGCAGCTCAAACCATAGACATTGATAGACCCCTCGTGGCCGCTATTGCCTATGGGCGCTGACGAGCGGTGGCGCCGCCATCTTGGATCGGTCGCCCCCCCTTTTGCAGAGACATTTAAGTGTCAGCATGTTAAATCAACCATAACTCCTTGAATACTGAACCGATTTTGATGCGGTTTTTTTCACTGTAAACTTCACACATGTAGCTCTGATACAGGACTCATATTTGAGCGTTTTTAATACATAATGGGTTTGCTGTGGGTACATATGGGACTCTTATCCACTGCCTAGTGACAAAACCTATAGAAAAAAGGATCAAACACATAAAAATCACAGTCAAACAATGAGAATCAAAATAATTCAAAAAGAACTATATACCTAGTGTGAGATCTGTGGTAGGTATTTATAAAAACACACTTAATATATGAAAGAGAAGCAGAAAGTACTACTCAGCCATTTAAATAAACAATTAATATATACAATATAATTCTTATAGATAACAATTTAAATAAATGAGTGTTTCATATACATATAGTACCAATATAACTCAAAGAGAGGGTGAGAGAGACAACAACTAAAACAAAGTCTGAATGACAAGAGCTCAACAAACCATCTGTCAGAACTGACTGCTTAGTGATATTCTGGTTCTGTTGTATATTTGTGTGTAGCTGAACCTATAACGCTCCATCTGTGAGAATAAAACTGTAAGGCTTGTTTTCAATACTCAGACATCAATTCTGATTACTTTACAGCCAAACAGCACACGGGGAGAAAGAGAGAGAAAAAAGAACTAACTGCTTAATGGAGTTAATTTTATTTTTTTTGGTCTTAATTTATCTGAGGTGACATTCCACGTACCAAGAGCTAGCTTCTGTAGCCGAGGATCAGACCGCCAAGGTCCCTGCCTTCGGCTACCGCCCTTTACACATCGCACCCGACCCCTTTGGCCCCTCCCACGGGTGGTGGGCCCATGGGAAGGGGGACCCACGTCTCCTCTTCGGGCTATGCCCGGCCGGGCTCCATGGGTGAAAGCCCGGCCACCAGGCGCTCGCCAGCGTGCCCCAACTCCAGGCCTGGCTCCAGAGGGGGGCCCCGGTGACCCGCGTCCGGGCGAGGGAACACTGCATCCATTTATTGTACTCATCATAAGGGGTCTTTGGGCTGCACTTTGTCTGACATCGAGAGGAGCCAGTTGAGGTGGCTCGGGCATCTGATTAGGATGCCTCCTGGACGCCTCCCTGGTGAGGTTTTCCGGGCACGTCCAACCGGGAGGAGACCCAAAGGAAGACCCAGGACACGCTGGAGAGATTATGTCTCTCGGCTGGCCTGGGAACGCCTTGGGATTCCCCCGGAGGAGCTGGCCCAAGTGGCTGGGGAGAGGGAGGTCTGGGCTTCCCTCCTTAAGCTGCTGCCCCCGCGACCCGACTCCGGATAAGCGGGAGAAAATGGATGGATAATTTATCTGTTACTTGTGTTGAGAATGTTTTAAAATAGTAACTGAAAGCTTTACATGAGCTAAAACCCCTGGAAGAGGACTGCTTTGTAGAACTTTTATCTGGAGCTCCCCTTCTGCAGTTCAAGAGAGGTGAGTTTGGCCACGTGGTGCTGCCTTCTCTTCAGAACCACAGACTTAACCAATGAGATCAAGTCTGACAGCCGTGGCATCCAGCATGACAGCTACACATCTGTGTTTAGTTTGGTTTTTCTGGCCCAGCCCAGCCTCATCATCCACCAATCACAGCCTCCTGTAAAGGAATAGAAACATATTTAATATATTTGCATCAGTAATTTTCAAAAATTGGACAACAATAAGATTTGCTTTGTATTGTGTGTGGAGTGGGAGGGGCAAAAATAGAGTCTCTCTGAGGTACTTGTTTTTATATGCTGAAGTGAACAAATTTTAAATTTTAACCTGTAGCGTGTGGACATTTCCACATTGTGGGGACATTTGGCTGGGCATCACAATGACAAAATGCCCTAAAACATGGTTTTAGATGTATGGTGTGAATACGCTTTTGGTTTAGGTTAGGGTTAGTGTTGTGATGTTTAAATACTCACATCATCAGGCTGAGGTTAGAGTCTCTGGGAGGTCACAGACAGGCTCTCTTTGGCTCTTCTGGATGTAGTTCTGCACTTTTCTGGTTAAAACAAACAAGCATAATGTTTGACAATAATAAACTGTTTATAGTACACACCTGTGGTTCTCAGTTTACGTCAGGGGGCCTCTGGTGCTGTGAAAACTCTGGGGCACCTAGACATGATTCTAGGACGTTTATTAAAATAAATTAATTTTTGACAAATATTATCAAGACAAGGTATGTAGGGGGGATAAGTATTACACTCTGCCTTGTGACTGATAAAAGGATATGTACATTTATGAATGCTGATGGCCTTATGATACACTTACTGTTTGAAGGAGAACCAGGAAGCTGAAGATGAAACAAACTCCATCTGACACAGTCCAGTTCTAATCATAATAAATCAGCTGCAGGAAGCCTCACACTTCTTCCTCACACCTTTTGTGGGAAAACCTAGAAAACAAAAACATGCAATTTGCAGATTAGTGTCTACCAATATTGTACAAAGGAGGTCAATGCTATTTCATGGTTTATACAGGAAACCTAGAACTGAATTTACTACCTTTTACTACCTTTTTTACTACCTCAACAACATTTTTTACTACCAACACGACATCACGCAGCAGCCCTTTTTCTGGGTGTGGGGGGGTGGGGTGGGCACTGACCCATACGTATAACTAGACTCTCAATCATTTCAAAATGTTTGTCTACTTAAAAGTGTGATGCCGTCTTCATTAAGACATTCAACACAAACATTACAAACTCAGTTCTAGAGGACTTGGGACACAATAAACAAAATGCAATGACTTTCAGACATCACAAGCCAGTGAATAGAATACTGAAATTGCAAATGTGCAAATTGTAGAAACAGCTACAAGAACATGTAGCAGCTAATAACATCAACTGCAACACAAAGTATTGCAAGGTCGTGTGAACAAGCAGACATGTGTGAAAAAGGTTGAGCCCCCCCACACACACACACACACTCCCCAGCAAGTAAATCTTCTGCAAATGAAAGTATATTGGGGCATTTTAGATTTAAAAGCATCAACCTGGTGAACTTTATGGAATAAAATAATCAAGCAGAGTTACATGCTACACATTGAGCACTAGAAGAAATAAGACCAACCTCTATACTTTAACAGGGGGGTCAGACCTGGTGCTTGAAGGCCACAGTGGCTGCATGTTTTCTACGTGTCCCTGCTCAGACACACCTGACTCTATATCAAGTTGGGGTTCTATTTTAACACAGAGTAGCAGAGCCTTTGTTTACCTTCTGCTAACAAGTTGCTGCTCCTCCTGAGACGAGGACAAGCCTGAGACGTGTTTAACCACATGTCCCAGCTTTGTCCTCAGCTCTGAGGAAGGAGACAGACAGAGAGGATCTAGGGTGATGGGGGGGGTTGGTCTGGAGGCCCCACAGAAACATTTTAGTGAAGTAGATGTCATTTCCTGCATTCTAGTGCTGTTTAACAGGTTGTTTTATTAGATTTAAATGATTGTTTTTAAATGAACAACTTAAACAACTGAAGCTTTAAAAACTAAACCAGTTATCAATGAAATCAGATCAACATCAGCATGACATGACAGGTTTGGTCTGGTTTATTTTGTTAGAACCCAATGGTCTCATTCAGAAATGTGATGGAGAATGAACCAAGCTCTGCTGCTGCTGAAGATACTAAAACTAGAAAGAATCCTAAACTTCTAATAAAAATGTTGGATGTTTGTTTTGTTTTTGATAATAATAATAATAATAATAATAATAATAATAATAACACCAGCAGGAGGCTGTGGGCTGAATCAGGATTTAATCATAGCTACCTGGCTGATGGATCTCCTTGACTAACCAGCTAACTAACCCTCCCACCTCCTGTCCTTTAGGGACATTTTGACTTTTATCATCTCCTCATGTCCATGGTGTCTCTGAGGAGCAGATAAAACAAACAACCATCTAACTCAAATGGTAAACTAAAGCTTTCTCCCAGTTTTCTTTAAGTTGAATTTAACATCATTTGAAGTCATCCTGGTTCATGAAACAAAGTTTAGCAAGAACTTCTACAGGCGGACACATCAGAACAACATTGTTATTATTTCAACTGACTGATCTCTTGTTGAGCGCTCTCCTCTCCTCCGCGCCATCTCTCCACCCCACCCCCTCCGCGCAGCTCAGTAGCGTCTCCAAAAGCCCGAGACTGAAACCAAAATGACCCGACGGAGTTTAAGTTCACCCGACATCATTACAGAGACATTTTAGCGCTTCTTTACCACCATGGAGGAATAACAATGATTCCACTGTGTTTGGTTTGAGGCGCGTCCTCATCTCCTCATATTGTGCGGCCGCCAGTCTCTCTCTCTCCCTCCCTCCTGCTGTCCAACGCGACTCAACGCGCTCAAATTATTAATCGACCCAAATCCGAACCGAGCAGTCGGGTTGACTTGGTTCGGGCTCTGATCGTAAG
>SSNS01000780.1:54656-99726 GCA_006937985.1 Aphyosemion australe | reverse complement strand
CCAGTAAACTACAGAATCGATTTTAAAGTGCTTCTACTAGTCTATAAATCACTCAATGGTATGGGGCCTAAGTACATGTTGGATCTCCTTCCTGTATATACACCTAGCAGAGCTCTCAGATCCCTAGACAGCAGTCAGCTTGTAGAACCTCGGGTCAGAACCAGACAGGGAGAAGCTGCTTTTAGTCACTATGCTGCTCATAGATGGAATCAGCTTCCTTATGACCTCAAACAGGCCCCAACTCTAGTAACTTTTAAATTAAAATTAAAAGCCTTCATGTATTCATTAGCCTATGATTGAATGTTTCTTATGCTGCTCCTTCTGCACTGTTTACTGCTAAACTTTTTTGACTATGCCTTTTATCTAATTGTCTGAATTATTTCTTTGTGTATTTTGATTAATGCTTTTGTTGCTCCTGCTCTGTAAAGCACATTGAATTGCCTCCATGTTTGAAATGTGCTATACAAATAAAGCTGCCTTGCCTTGCCTTGCCTTGCCTAGAAGAAGAAGAAGAAGAAGAAGAAACAACTACACGAGCGCATGGCACAGCACAGGAGAGCCACCTTTTACTTTTTGTTCTTTATAAAACACAGATAGATCTTTCTTTACCTTATTGTGCTGACGTTTTGATCGTCGCTGCAATCTTCATCTGAGCTAAGCCGCTGAAAGCAGCTTCACTTCCGCTTCCGTTTATGTGCGGGCAGCAGGGGGCGATGTCGTTGCCCCCTGCTGCCCGCGCCGTCCTGCTCGATGACGCAGTCCCATGCGTGGTCCAACGCGTACACCCCGTCGTCGTCTCCTTATCTCAATAGCTTCTTTAATCCATCTTTTATATTTTTGTTGTTCTGTGTTGATAATCCTTGTTCTGTCCCAGTCCATGATGTGGTTTTCTCTGGTGCAATGATCTGTGACTGCTGATTTCTTTATTGTGCTCTCTGCTTCTTGTCTTGTTGCTCTCGTGTGTATTCTTCTTGTTTCTTTTTCACATTCTTTTCTGTGTTCTGCTGCTCTTGTGTTAAGTTGGCGTCCTGTTTCTCCTATATATGTTTTATTGCATAATTTGCAGGGGATTTCGTAAATGACTCCACATTATTTTTCCGTTGGGATTCAACACAGAACAACAAAAATATAAAAGTTGGATTAAAGAAGCTATTGAGATAAGGAGACGTGGACGGGGGACCATGAACAGGGACGACGGGGTGTACGCGTTGGACCACGCATGGGACTGCGTCATCGAGCAGGACGGCGCGGGCAGCAGGGGGCGACGTCGTTGCCCCCTACTGCCCGCACATAAACGGAAGCGGAAGTGAAGCTGCTTTCAGCGGCTTAGCTCAGATAAAGATCGCAGCGACGATCGAAACGTCAGCACAATAAGGTAAAGAAAGATCTATCTGTGTTTTATAAAGAACAAAAAGTAAAAGAATTACAAAAAAACACACAGTATGAATGTACCAAAGAGGAGAGCCACCTCTTCAGGACAACACTGCAGTCCACCTACACCTGAAGGACAAGGGACACACCTTTGAAGATGATGACAAAGTCCACATTCTGGACAGAGAAGATAGATGGTTTGAGAGAGGAGTTAAGGAAGCAATCTATGTCAAAATGGAGAAACCATCATTAAGTAGAGGAGGAGGCCTCAGGTTTCACCTTTCCAGCACCTACAATGCAGCTTTAAACCAAATTCTAAAACAGTTTCAGTCCAGTTCACACCCTCCTGCATCTAATCAACACAACAACTCCCACACAATAGAGGCTAACGATGCTAATGACTCATCAGGAGGTAGGGAGGAGGGGTATTCATGGGTAGTTTCTGCTCATTTAGCAACAATAGACAGTAGGGCTGCACGATATTAGGAAAACCTGCGATATGCGATAACAGTGCTTAATATTGCGATATCGATATTACTTGCGATAAATGAACAAATACTTAAATCTGCAGTTTTTGTATATATACTTTAGACTAGGGCCGTGCGATTTCACGATATAAGATCGTTAAGAATTTTAATGTAATGACAATCTACCAAAGCTCGGAGATCGTAGAACCGTGTATTTGCATTCTATCACCCGTTTATGCCATTATTTCTGAACGCGGCACACATTTGTTTTGTTTTTTTTCTCAGCCGAGTCACGCCATTTGCTAGTCTGCTTCTGTCGGCACGACAGACACACCGATAAACCAATCATAACTTTAGGCAGCGTGTTGGTTTGTTTAGCTGGGTGCTCGGTAGAGATGAGAATAATCTAATCGATGCATTAAGATGATGACACACAATTATGAATAGTTGAAGAAGCACACCATAATCGATTGTAGCGCTAGCCACTAGCACTAGCCGCTAGCTTGCTCCGTCTCTAAGCGCTAATCACATTCTCATGCGTCTGCTCAATCAGGAAACCTCTGGGTCAATGTTCTGCTCTAAACTTTGCATTTGGCTTCGTGTCTTTTATTATTTGGGGACGTTCGTTCGTATTTTAGCGTGCCTTTTCACCGTGGCTGCCACCGGAGTTTGTTTATCCTGTGAAGAGACGGGCCAAACCCCTCCCTCGTAGGAAACATCTACGGAGAGCAGCAAGTCCAAAAAGGCAATGAGCGTAATCCGCTGGTAGTGGATGCAAACGCAAACACATCATGAATTTAAATAGATTTTTTTTCTCTGGACAAGAATTATTACTAATATATTTTGAATGATAGGCTATGAGCCACCTCTAAATAGATAAATTATTTTTCATTAATTATAAAAATATAATAAATAAAAGTGCCTGTGGGACATTTGAGACATGCCATTAAACAGAACTTGGTCCATTCTCCAACATTTCTGAACTTATTTGTTCAAACAAATAAATATACTAAGCCCTGGAACTGTGGCATAAATATTTAACTCTAAAAGCTAATATATGAACCCATTATGGATTTTTAAATGGAAGGTATTTTTTTGTTTGATCATGTTTATTGTAATAGAACAAATTAGCTATTTTTCTTACCTAAATTAAAACAAGTGTTCAAACAGTACCCTGTCTGAAATATTCTATCATATTTTCTGTGAAGGGGTATGCTTTTAAATGTATCTATTNTTTTCTCATCGGATCTGCACGAATCACGTAGGTCACCTATTTTGGATTCAAAACGGCGAATTTCGCCAAAAGGTGAGGGATTTTCATGTCTGTAATTAGCCTGACAACACGCATGCGCAATAAAGCTGTTGTGCATGTCAGGGTTCTGCTGTCCTGTCAGCACGATAAAAATCCATTTTAGTTAAACGAATTGGAAAAGTTAAAATATTTTAATTCTGTGACAGAAATTTACTACCAAGTCAGAAATCTTTTACTACCAAATGCAGTAATTTACTACCTTTTAAGGCCCTTAATTTGAGCACATTTCATTTACTGCCGCGCGGAAACCCTGTATTTTCTTAATTCATCTTGTGTTATTACTACTATTCTGTTTACTTCTTCTTTAAGATTTCTTAGAACCTTTCTTTAACCTAAAAACTGCATTTCTATTGATAATGAACTAAAACTCCTCAAAGGGTAAAACCAGAAAAAAGTTCTGCACAGCAATCCTCTTTAGCATGTTAGCTAACTATTCTCCAGTCAGAGGGGAGGGTCTGAGACATGAGCTATCTGATACCAGGAAGATTTGTTTGATTTCTACAGCAGCATTCTTGTGTCAGCTGTAACCTAAGTCAGTGTTTTGGAATAAATGATTAATAGTCTCATTTAGCCTTCATTGTTAGGGGAACACCAGCAGTAAACAGGTAGCTAACGTTAGCTAACAAGGAACTGTTGCTGGTGGACACAAATATAGTACAACAAAGTTATATTTACAAAATACAAACAACAAAAATGCTCGAACTTACTTGTGAAAGTTATCCCCCGAGCCATGGTCTCAATAGTCCGCCGATTAGAGCAAGAATAAACCGCACAGAGCTCAGGCCGCATTTCCTGCGCCCAAGCGGCCAATAGGGGGTCTATCAATTATAATGTCTATGGCTCAAACAACGTGGCGGTGTTACAGCAAAATCTGTGACTTAGCGTAATGTGACTGCAGGGGGCGCTAATGAGTATTTTTAATGTTCAGCCTCAAATTATTTAATTGATGTTAAATGCTGGTGAAGCTTATTGCCCATACTGTAGCAACAGTGCACGTTATAGACCCAAAAAGCAACAAAATGAGACTCCCTCTGGAAAGAGAACACTACAGATGAACTCCATTTTATTCTTGTATGTGATTTTTTTGTGTCGTTCTGTGTAGTAATGTAGTGAACCATTTCAAATTTGTGATGTTTTTCTACAGTTTTATGTAGTGATGAGAAATGTAAATCAAGAATTTTAATATTCGGCTCCCTGTGAGAGCACAATGACCTCCACTAGTCTCTCTTCACTCTCAGTGCGGCTGTTCCAGCCTGAAGGTGGAGCTTCAGCAGTGCTGCTGGCCCCATGTCATGTCATGGTTCCTTCTAGCAGACTTGGCCTGTGGTTTCATTAAACTGTGCTCCACGTTCAACTCTCCGTTCGTGATCCATCTTGGATTGCTATTGCTAGAAGAACTAGAAGCCTGAAAGTGGCGTCTCCGGGTCTGCAGCATTATACTATTTCCCTGAGCTGCTAACCATAGACATGAATACGTAGAGACACCCCATTGGGTGTGCTTAACAGCATCGTCGCCATATTGGATGGGTCTCCTCACTGTCCAAAGTCAACAGAGTGAGCAACTATGCCCATTTTTGTGCAGTCTATGGTTGCAACAACCAGCGTATTATTGAAAACAGATCACAGGGATTACTGTTGACTTTTCTAGCCTACCTGATGGGATTTTATATTTTAATTTTTTTATTTATTTTGTCTAATTATATTTGATAGGGTCAAATCTATCATACAGCAGTTATTTCCTAGATGAATGAATCACACTGAGTCAAAAGTGCTTTTATCAGCTTTGCAAAGGGGAGTGGGCTCAACAAGGGGTGACCAGACGTATTGCCTCAACTCCCAAGTATCACCCTGCGCAGCTTCTTAAAATGAGCAAGCAATTGCCAGTTATTCTTCAAAGTTTTATTCAGAATTATTTTTCAAAACTTCAGCACTTCAACTTTACTTCACAGTGAACAAATGTTCGTGCAAAAAATAAGTATACAACCTATTTCCTTTGGTTTAACAACAAAGTAAAACTGGTGTAGCCATGGCTATAACCCAACTCAGAATAAATGAGGAGTATTGCTGACAATCCAATATGAGTTTTCAATTAAGTTCAGATGGGGTAGTAGAACCAGGTTTGTCTGCTCAGAACTCGATGTTGAGGGAGAGAGCTCTGTTAGTGCATCATGCGTCTGTGCAATATAAGAAAGCCTTTAAAAAAAAGCAAATGATGGTTACAGTGCAAAAAGGTCAGCATATTGACATGGTCAGCACTAAGGTCGGCGTGAAGCATGACCCCGGGCGATTGCAAAGCCATGAATTAATTAAACATGAATTAAATGAAGCCTCGTGGCAGAGAATTTGCCTCGAGGTACTCGAGGAATCGTTACGTATATATGTCTGTGATGGGGCTAACCCTAACCCGCTCTGCCTTCTGCCCTGAATCACACCGATGTTGTACTTCGATTTAAATGGAAAGTAATCTAATCGGGCGCTGTAGCGTGTTGCATAATGGGTGTTTGGACCACAGACATGATGTCTGTGTGCTCCGGAGCAACCAGTGACTCCGCCCTCTAGCCAATCAGCGGCCACGGTCGCGATGCTGGCCCGACTCAGCACACTTGTGACGTCAAGGAAGCAGGGAATAAAAACTTGGGGAAAGGTAGAGGGAAAATACCGAACCGTGCTCTTGGACAAGGTGGTCAGTCCGAGTTACTCTGAGTAGTGCAGATTCAATCCCCCCATAATGCATCCCAAACCATTATATCCCAAATAGAAAAAGGCAGAGGAGAACACTCATAACTAGTGTTTTAATATATAAATAACAAATAATTTGGTCTAAATAAATAAAATAAAGTTGTCTGTTACTGTAATATAAAACCAGCGTTGCCTTAAGCTCCGGTGGCCTAGTGGTAGAGTGTCCGCCCCAGGACTGGGAGATCAGGGTTAAATTCCCGGTCGGGTCATACCAAAGACTTTGAAAAAATGGGACCCAATGCCTCCTCGCTTGACACTCAGCACTAAGGGGTTGGATTGGGGGGTTAAACCACCAAATAGTTCCCGAGCGCAGCCACAGCTGCAGCTCACCGCTCCCCACCATGGGGATGGGTCAAATGCGGAGATGTAATTTCACCAGTGTGTGATGAATACTTGGGACTTTAACTTTAAATAGCTGTTTTGACTTTTTTTTTTCATTTAACAACGGGAAATGGCGGTATTTTATTTTTTATCAATTTTGATTTAAAAAAAATGCAAATATAAAGTATTATTGTTCTTTTGGTATTAAAGTGACAAACTAGATTTTTATTTTGTATTTCAGGCCATTCTTTTCAACTGTAGCATAAAGCAGTGCTTGTCATGATGTAATGGAGCACGGTTCTGTTCCAAATGCTGTCCTCGTCCTTCCATACTCCGTAGAACTGACTTTCTGCTGTACTTGCCAAGAAGGCATTTGACAAGTACACAAGAACGAACTAGCAAACTTGGGTATTGAGAAACAGCCCTACTTTCTCCTCCAGCTGACTTCTGTCCTCAAACAGGAGCATCTGAGCTTTTTTTCCCCAGAGAATGACTTACAAGGCATTCGTCCTGCTAGAGACCGCTGAGATGTATTAAAGATATGAGCAAAGTTGACCTTTAAAGGCTCAGGAGGCCTTTGCAGGTGTTTTTGAACAATTATCTGATTAAAGTGTGACACTTTGACTCTGTAGATTCATATAGAGCAAGGGAGCACCATGGTGATTCCTGTACAGTTTAAATTGACGCCTACAAGTGTTTTTTCCTTTGTGGCATTTTTACAGCAACACCAGAAGTGTGTCATAATGTCGGACGACGAAGACCTGGCTCCAGCCATGAAGAAGACTCGTGTTTTCTACGGCAGCCTGGAGGAGAAAGAGCGGGAGCGCCTGAGCTCAGACATGGTGAAGGGAAGTGATGCAGTAAAGGCGGGTATCAAGGCAGGAAACATCAACATCTCATCAGGTGAGTTTTCTGCCGAGTTACAGGTCCTCGTTTAAGTCACTGTAGTTGGTGTTTAGAAGTGGATCACAACATACTATTAGATAGACTCATAAACTGGGTGGGACTATCAGGTACAGTCCTTAGTTGGTTCCAATCATACCTTGCTGACAGGGGTTATGTTGTTTCTATTGGTGAACATAGATCAAAGCAGATCACTATGACATGTGGTGTCCCCCAAGGCTCCATTCTTGGGCCACTGCTCTTCAACCTCTACATGCTCCCACTGGGTCAGATCATATACAACAACAACATTGCCTATCATAGTTATGCAGATGACACCCAGATCTATCTAGCTCTATCACCTAATGAATCCGGTCCCCTAGACTCACTCTGTCAGTGCCTAGAGCAAGTCAATGACTGGATGAAGTCAAGTTTCCTTCAGTTAAACAAAGACAAGACAGAAGTTATTGTCTTTGGGAGTAAAACGTCTGCTCAATCAGGAAACCTCTGGGTCAATGTTCTGCTCTAAACTTTGCATTTGGCTTCGTGTCTTTTATTATTTGGGGACGTTCGTTCGTATTTTAGCGTGCCTTTTCACCGTGGCTGCCACCGGAGTTTGTTTATCCTGTGAAGAGACGGGCCAAACCCCTCCCTCGTAGGAAACATCTACGGAGAGCAGCAAGTCCAAAAAGGCAATGAGCGTAATCCGCTGGTAGTGGATGCAAACGCAAACACATCATGAATTTAAATAGATTTTTTTTCTCTGGACAAGAATTATTACTAATATATTTTGAATGATAGGCTATGAGCCACCTCTAAATAGATAAATTATTTTTCATTAATTATAAAAATATAATAAATAAAAGTGCCTGTGGGACATTTGAGACATGCCATTAAACAGAACTTGGTCCATTCTCCAACATTTCTGAACTTATTTGTTCAAACAAATAAATATACTAAGCCCTGGAACTGTGGCATAAACATTTAACTCTAAAAGCTAATATATGAACCCATTATGGATTTTTAAATGGAAGGTATTTTTTTGTTTGATCATGTTTATTGTAATAGAACAAATTAGCTATTTTTCTTACCTAAATTAAAACAAGTGTTCAAACAGTACCCTGTCTGAAATATTCTATCATATTTTCTGTGAAGGGGTATGCTTTTAAATGTATCTATTTTATTGGTAAATAACTTCCAAAATGTATGAATTGTCGAAATGGAAAAAATCGTGATAAAATCGAGATCGTGATTTTGCAAAAAATAAATCGTGATATTATTTTTTTTCCATATCGCCCACCCCTACTTTAGACACACCACTCCATCCTCTAGCATTAGTATTAATACACTAACAAAATGAAATCATGCAAGTTCACATTATATTTCTAGAGCCCAGTATATAGATCTGTATGGTTGCGTTGGAGGTGACAATGGAGATTTGTCGTGTTTCCCCTCGTGGTTGCCACAATTGTTTGGCATGTCTTGCAAAGTACTTGTGTGTGTTGAACACAAGTACTTTGAAATAATAGTCATGCTGTTTGAATTATGAGTTCTTTCTCACTAACATTTTCCGCACACGTCATACCCACAGTCATTGCGACGCTCTCTAAGCTAACTCAGGTGTTTGCTAGCCATCCAGATGAAACCGTCCACCTAGGCACCAAGGCATCTAACCTATAAGAACCCAACCAATTGGTCAAATGGGTGAAGGGCTCTATTTGATTTGTCAAAAACTTCATGCTTCCATTTGATTGACAAAATGCATTATGTGTAGCAAAAATCTGAGGTGACCATTAATTGCGATATTTTTCTGTTCTTTGCGATATGCCTATTGCGCATGCTGATATTGCGATAACAATAAATTTTCGATATATTGTGCAGCCCTAATAGACAGCCGCAGTTTATAAGCTTGACCCTCCCATATTCCAGTCAGAATTAACAAAGCTCCTTGGATGAGAAGCGAGACGACTTCAAGAAACCAAAGAAGTCCAGTTGCCTTCATTCTACAGGAGCGGTTCATCACTAAATCAAACAAATCAGCTGTGTTCATGATCTAAACATCAGCTAGCTGCGCTCTCATTAAGAAAACAAGAACTAACCAAACGGCGAGCAGGAGGTGGGGACGCAGAAACTGACAAGTTGAAGAGAAGGTCACGGTCAACTTTATTTATAGAGCACACGTATTGTTGCTTGCGCAACCCTAAGTGCTGTACATACATAAACAAGGCATGAAAGGCATAAAATGAAATGCCCCAGTCATGACTTTTCCCATTGTTCTGTACAGGAGAGACTCTGGAGATGGAAGAGCGGGTCAGTGAGCGGCAGCAGGAGGTGCTGGCAGAGTTTGAGCGGCGCAGGCGAGCACGGCAGATCACCGTGTCCACCGATGACACGGAAGTGAAGGCCGGCCTCCGAGCACTAGGAGAGCCAATTACATTGTTTGGAGAGGGACCGGCTGACCGCCGCGAGAGGTGGGACAAACAACTCATATGGGCTTTTGTTTGATAATCTGACTGTTTCAGGGTCAGCTTACACTCAGCCAATAAAAACGTTTGTCTACAAGCTGACGTGAATCTTTTGTTGTTTTTAGACTTCGCAGTGTTCTGTCCATCGTTGGACCTGATGCTCTGAAGAAGTCCAAGAAGGATGAAGAGAGAGTCAAGAGGTCACATGATGAGGTTAGCAGTTATACAAGTACTATTTAGTAACTTTTAGTACTCTGTACTAGTCTGTAATACTCTGTAGTATAGCTGAGTCAATAAAAATCTGTATCAATATGGATACTAACCAATTTCATAGATCATGGGGCTGAGGCCAGCACTCCACTGCTTGCTCCATTGGCTAATGCAAGGGTAGTCAAATTATTCGTTGGGCCAAATTGTCGAAGAATAGAATAGAATGCCTTTTATTGTCACTATACACAAGTACAATGAGATTAAAAGCAGCTCCTTCAGTCAAACACAGAGTAAAAACAAGAAATAAACAAATGGCGCTATGTACATATTGGATATTACAGTTGTCATTAACTCATTCCCTGCCATTGACGACTAAAGTCGTCTTTTCAAATCCAACCGCTGGCTGCCAAAGACGAGTTTAGTCGTCATTTCGCTTTTTTTACAAGGCGGGCGTCAGAGCGAGCCCCCGCACCGTGAGAACAAACATCACGTGTCTAAAGCAGATCTTCATCCGTGTATGTCACACATCACGTGATCAGGAAGCAGAAAATCAATGGATTACGAGTTTGTTTTGGGCCACTGCTGTGAAAAAAACGATGCGCCGAACCGGAAATGCGTCTGGAGCGGTGGTTGGGCACCAGATTGTGAACGAATGGATAACGCTAGAAATACGGCGATTCTTCCTGGTGTAAGAAGTGAGTCTACTCTTTCTTTTGGTAGTTTTGGCGTTTACATGATCATAGAGCACAATGTTTTGTGACTCTTCAAAAAACAGGAAAAACGCTGGCAGTCAGGGGCTTTCTGATCAGAAAACGGCTGGCAGTGAATGAGTTAATAACATGTACATATTGGATATTGCAGTGATCGTCAACAACATGTACATTTTGGATATTACAGTTATTGTCAGTAACATGTACATATTGGATATTGCAGTTATTGTCAGTAACATGTACATATTGGATATTACAGTTATCGTCAATAATATGTACATTTTGGATATTAGTTATTGTCAGTAACATGTACATATTGGATATTAGTTATCATCAATAACATGTACATATTGGATATTACAGTTATTGTCAGTAACATGTACATATTGGATATTACAGTTATCGTCAACATGTACATATTGGATATTGCAGTGATCGTCAATAACATGTACATATTGGATATTGCAGTTATCGTCAGTAACATGTACATATTGAATATTACAGTTATCGTCAATAACATGTACATATTGGATATTACAGTTGTCGTCAATAACATGTACATATTGGATATTGCAGTTATCGTCAATAACATGTACATATTGGATATTGCAGCGATCGTCAGTAACATGTACATATTGGATATTGCAGTGATCGTCAATAACATGTACATATTGGATATTGCAGTGATCATCAATAACATGTACATATTGGATATTGCAGTTGTCGTCAATAACGTGTACATATTGGATATTGCAGTTGTCGTCAGTAACGTGTACATATTGGATTTTGCAGTGATCGTCAATAACGTGTACATATTGGATATTGCACTGATCGTCAATAACGTGTACATATTGGATATTGCAGTTGTCGTCAATAACGTGTACATATTGGATATTACAGTTGTCGTCAGTAACGTGTACATATTGGATATTGCAGTGATCGTCAATAACGTGTACATATTGGATATTGCAGTGATCGTCAATAACGTGTACATATTGGATATTGCAGTTATCGTCAATAACGTGTACATATTGGATATTGCAGTGATAATCAGTAACATGTACATATTGGATATTGCAGTGATCGTCAATAACATGTACATATTGGATATTGCAGTGATCGTCAGTATCATGTACATATTGGATAGTGCAGCGACCGTCAGTAACATGTACATATTGGATATTGCAGCGATCGTCAGTAACATGTACATATTGGATATTGCAGCGATCGTCAGTAACATGTACATATTGGATTTTGCAGCGATCGTCAGTAACATGTACATATTGGATTTTGCAGCGATCGTCAGTGTTAGGGATTTTGTCAATTACCCCAACCGGAACTGAGGAAATAAGAGAGACAATAAACCACACAGAATCATTTGCAAAGGATGACAGACCAACTCAGGACAGAGTACAGTCTGCCTCGAGCGGCTGCCAACACAGTTTATTTAAAGTAGGAGATAAGGAAGTGGGTGTGTTCAGATGTGTGTGTGTGTGGGTGTGTGTGAGATACAGAATGAAATAGAGAAGCGGTACAGGATTCAGAAATCCTATAACACAATCCCTCCTGTTTATGGTATATATACATAACATGCATGAAACATCATTAAACATAACTGCAGGGAAGGGGGAATGGATAAAACCAGGAAAGGTGGTCGTCATGAAAATCATAAACCCCTAGAGGGTACAAGGAGAGCAAATCAATAAACCAAAATAAGCGTCAACAGCAGAATCAAAACAAAAAAAATCTCGGCAGGGTGCGTTAAATCAGTAGAAGCAATCACATGATGGTAAATGACAGCACATGAAGCTGCAGCTGAGCAGCAGTCAGAGATCAATACCACAATACTAAGAACTTCACCCTAAGCATCATTCTAGTAAAAACGTAGAGTAAAAAATCAACATTTACAGTCAGAATACCGGAATACCGGTCAAAATCAGATATTTCAAAACCATTAGGAGCAGCAGGTGTGTGAGCCAAAACAGCAAAATAGTGAAACACTAATCATATTGGTGATACAAATCTTGATACATGGAACCATGCAGCATGAAAATACAGCAAGAAAAACAAGAAAAAATAATGACAGGAATCAAATATTGTAGCAATAAAGTGTAATAATAATTGTAGAAAATTGGACCAGGAACCAGAATTCATCCTAAAAAATTTCCGGCGTTTGGACTGTGACGTCGCCAGGGGGCCACCAGGTCTGCGAACTCAAACAGCTGAGCTGGGGAGATCTGGTGAAACATTTTGTTATGTGTAGATACTGACTCAGAGAAGTTTGGCTTTTCAGCGTTTGGCTGATATAAACGCAACTCTGGAGTTAAAGGGTCTTTGAGCGTTCGTCCTGATAGTAACGCAAATAGGTTAACAGCTGTGTTGATACGCCGGTAAGATAACTGTTGAAGTGTCCTAAATTGGCTGGTTTTTGAGCGTTTTCCCGTGAATTAAACGAAACTTCCGGTTATGTGAGATAACTGTGGAGTACTCGAAATTGGGTCTTTGAGCGTTTTCCCGTGAATTAAACGAAATTGGCTGGTTTTTGAGCGTTTTCCCGTGAATTAAACGAAACTTCCAGTTATATGTTTGTTAGTCTGTCTGTCTATTTGTTCATTGGTTGATAGTTGTGGAACGGTTTCCCACACAGATAGGAGGTAGACTTCCACCTACTTCCTAGTGCATGATCTGAGTGTGTGGATGTTTTTTGTTAAGGTGTGGCTGATGGTATGTAGTAGCATTTTGTCCTGGTGCTGAGGTATGTGTGGCTACGTGGATGAATGACCAGTTATTGGTGGTCTTGGTGTGATTTGCGGTGTGCCTGCTGGAACTTTGTCTAATCCTGTTGCGTTTCATGAGTGAGCTTGGAACCAGAGTGTGTGCTGCTGCTGAGTGTGTGCTGGAGGTGTGTCTGAGGTTCTGGTTCTGATCCGTGTGGGCTCAGGGCCTGTGTGTTAAATGCTGCTGTGGTGTCTGTCTGGAGGCGTGACGGTTCGTGCGTGTTTGCTTGAGCTGCAGCAATGAAAAGCTAAACAATTTATTAATTTGGCCCCAAATTGCTTTTCCCAAATTCACATTTTTGTGCTATCTACATTAAACTAAATGTCCCACACGCAAAGCAGAATAACTACAGTGGCAAACTGATGAACGGTGAATAATAAAACATTATTTTGGCATAATTAACAGCACAAACGCACACAAAGGATTACTAAATTAGGTTGAAAACTCTTAAAAATGAATCAAATTGACAAAATCCCTAACATAAATTGGTCCTTCGAGCCGGATTCTGGTGAGACATTTTGTTATGTGTGAGATACAGAATGAAATAGAGAAGCGGTACAGGATTCAGAAATCCTATAACAGTCAGTAACATGTACATATTGGATATTGCAGCGATCGTCAGTAACATGTACATATTGGATATTACACAGGTTGACTAAGGCTTTTGCCAGTGGGCCGCACATTTCCCTGTACTCCACCTCTTGGATTGTACCATTAATGCAAAGCACTCCTGCATTTTCAACATTTTTATTTAAATAACTGTCAAATGACCTTAAGATTAACTGCTGGCTTCTAGTGCAAATAATAAAAGCTGCAAAACATAACCAGCTTTAGTTTTTACACAAATCTGTGTCACAAACTCACTAGCAGTAGTTGTGTTTGTGTATGTTGTTGTTAAATTTTCTATTTGGCTGTCAACCTTATGTCTCTTCTGGGGCAGCAGAAGCTCAGGAGGTAGAGCAGGTTGTTCAGGCATGCGCGCTTCATTATCACTGGATGCTGAGGAGTTAACGAGCCTCTGACTGAAGCTGTTTTTCTCTGTTTCTGTCTGCTGTGAGGAGCGCGCACACACACACACACGCTCGCACACACAGTGCTGCCACACACAGTTAAGCAGGATGCAATATCAAAGGCAGAGAGTCTCCAAAAGCAGGACTGCTAAGAACGCCTTTGTTTAATAAGGAAGACACTGCAGACTTCTCCACGCTCTTTTGCCGCGCCCACGTGCTCAGAGATGCTCTCATGACCATGATCAGTGATATCTTGGCGGCAATTTTTCGCACCAATTTTGGAGACCGCCCGTGTGCTCAACTACGTCCGCATTTCTATGGCAGTGTGGAGCCAACGCAGCTGGGCTGGGGCCGGCAGAGCAGAGCTGATGCTAGTGTGGAAGTGCCATAATAAAACCAAAGGTCTGCCAGGCAACGCCTCCTTGTGGCCCCACATGTGGGTGGAGTAAGACCCTGGTAGGGGGGTAATGAGTTGAACAGATGATTGAATTTAGGAGTGATGACTAGTGTTGTTGCATGGACTCTTCCCCACATCGATATTTGGAACTTATCCCAACCCTCCTTACTCTTTAAACTTTTGGTCTTTGTGTTCAGAGAACTTGAATGTAGTGCCCCCTCATGTCTGGTGGACCTTCTTTATAGACATATTCCACCTCTCTGTCTCAGATCAGCGGGACGGGGATTACTGGTTGTTCTAGAATGCAGTGCATATTCAAAGGAGACCAAACATTCTTGGGCCTGGCGCCTACGCTGTGTGTTTTTAATGTGATTTTAATTGTTCTGGTGAACAGCACCAAGTGTAATAGTTGAGGTAAAGTGCTTAATAAATAAAGATGGTGGTGGTGGTGATGATAAATAAAATCTTTTTCTTTTTGACCAATCACAGTGCCACCAGACATGGTACCATGAAGGCCCTGCCTCCCTGAAGGAAGCTCGAATCTGGTTGGCAAGATACTCTCTGCCACGGTGAGTCATCAACGGGTTCCCAGACCCTTCACAGGAGCTTTCTGTTGGTAATAGGGTTGGGTGTATTATGGTGGATTCAAGCACAGTCTGGTGTAGTGGCATAGTGTATCGTTAGGTCTGGCGTCAGAGGGGTCAAGTGGTCACATCAGTGCCTTGGGGTCAGGTGTTGTGGGGTGAGTTGGGTTCAGTTTAGGTTTGCTGTCATATCATTCATA
This sequence comes from Aphyosemion australe, assembly GCA_006937985.1. Classification (NCBI taxonomy): domain Eukaryota; kingdom Metazoa; phylum Chordata; class Actinopteri; order Cyprinodontiformes; family Nothobranchiidae; genus Aphyosemion; species Aphyosemion australe. The sequence goes on along the minus strand of SSNS01000780.1, from coordinate 84,280 downwards.
ATACGGTACGTTTTTCTTGCCCGGAAAAAAATATGTAAAAATAAATGTATATAAGATGTAGACGTGTCACGTGAGTCATGCAGCACAGAGATTGAATTTCTGAAGGCAAATACGAGGTGTGTCCCCATTGTTGGAACTTCAAGGTAAATTCTGGGAGGGGGAATTTGACCGGGAGATACTTTGCACAGACGTCAGCATATCAGGACTGCTTCGGCAGTGAGTGATGGCACTGATCAGCTCCAGAAAGCGCCCACAGTAACATTAATAACATTAAGTTTTATTCTGTTGACGTTTATCATAATGTAATCCATTTGGATCACGAGAGCAGCTGCGTGATGTAAAATGTGGCGTTCAATGACCAGAAGAAGCTCTGTTGTTTTTCAGTTCTTACCTGATACACAGAAGTTTCCGTTTTTACCTTATTTTGTAAAATAAGGTAAAACATCAACATCGGTGGAGCTCTGATGACGGCAACAGAAAGTAGCTGAAACTGTCAGCCAAAGAGCACAAAAACTGAAACATTGTTACTCTAACAAGGAATTTTACAGAAGCAGCTCTGGTCTTTTACGCCGTTGGGGAGCTCCTCCGTGTTTTCTGCTGTCACAAGTTTAGTAACTGCATTTTGAAGCGTGATCGGTGCTTATTTTATTTTGCTTCCATTCTGCTTCACAAGCAACTCTTCTAATTTTATTAATTCTGGTTGTTTTGGGCGTCTGCTGATGTCATTTCCTACCGAGTTACAACCAATCAGCATGAGTTAACCAAACGTTCTGCTCAGCGACTCCACCCGGCCTTTCCGAGTCCCTACCCCTGGTCAGGTACTCAGAAAGTTCCTGAAACGGCTTTTTGCTGGCCTGGTCAAGTGGAGACACGTGCATACTTTGAACGTCCTGTAAGTTCTGTTATTTGTTTCACTTTAATAATAATAATAATAATTCATCGAATTTATATAGCGCTTTGTTAGGACACTCAAAGACGCTGCATGCACTCTCACATTCACACACTGCTGATGATGGTAAGCTACTGAGTAGCCACAGCCGCCCTGGGGCGGTCTGACAGAGGCGAGGCTGCATTGTTGCGCCATCGGCCCCTCTGACCACCACCAACAGAGGCAATTCGGGTTAAGTGTCTTGCCCAAGGACACAACGACGGTGACAGACCGAGTGGGACGCGAACCTGCGACCTTCCGATTGCGGGGCGTCCACTTAACTCCTATGCCACCGCCGCCCCCAACTTTCTGTGTTTTACCTTTGTACCTGTAGCACTTTGGTCAGCTGTCATGCTGTGCTTTAGAAATGGTATGGATTCAGATCAGGATCAAATACAATCCTCTTCATTACTTTGCTTAGTGCAGCCAACAGGCTCATCAGTCTACTGCTGGGGCCACAGAACGATGAAGGTGTATTTTTTGGCAAGGGCACAATTTTTGATGTTTTCCATGTCTGGTGATAAACTGCTTCATTCAGACTCAAAGTAATGATATGGGTGACAGGAACAGCAGTTAAACCAGCAGCAATCCATTGGTGTTGTTCATTTTTTAACACAGTGTAGTAAAAAGTTATTTACCTTTAAGCTGACATGTTTCAGCTAGCAACTTTAGCCTTCGGCAGAGCTCGTCGGCCTTGGTGGTGTCACTTTTACCTGCTTCCTGTATCCGAGTACACGTTGGATCATGCATGGGACAGTGTCATCGGCATGGAGGACATGGGCGACATCGTACTCTGCTGCCCGCAGATAAGATTAAGTGACGCCACCAAGACCGGCGAGCTCTGATGAAGACTAAAGTTGCTAGCTGAAACATGTCAGCTTAAAGGTAAATAACTTTTTGTTGTTGTGTTAAAAAAAGAACAAGAGCAATGGATTATGAAGATACACACAGAACGAATGCACAAAAGAGAAACTAGCAGCACGTTTCCACAGTTTAGAATCATATTATTATGTTTTTAATAATGTGTTGGACAGTTCTGAACCCAGTTTTAGTCATTTCTCCTTAGATGTTTTCTCTGCTTGATGCATGCCAATGATGTGACCCTTCTCACACAGACTAACCTCTGTTCCACCACCACCAGATGTGTCTTTCCACATGGTTGTTGAAGACATGAGAAGCAGCTCATTGCTAGCCTATTGAACTAGACCAAAGTTTGGTCTAGGCACGCTTCATTGGAACCCTCGCAGCCCGATCCACTGCTGTGGCTGTCCAATCACAGCTCGCTATAGTTTTGGTTGGGCCAATCACAGCGCTCTATATTATGGGCCAATCACAGAGCGGGAGTAGCCGATGACGTCAGCGCTGCGGCCGCGAACACAAACAACATGGCGGCAGCGCAGGAACCACGTTGGCTTGAAACGGCTTTGTCATCAACATTGGATTATTTAGACTCCAACGTGCGTAAGTCTGTCTGATATACTTAGCAGCTTCTTATTTTTATCAAACAAAGTAGTGGAATGTCCCAGTACACCTGATATTCACATGTTTTTATACAAAAACGACAGAAATCATTGATGTTAGACGCCATTGCTGCCTCCCTCTTTTCCGTCGCTGTGATTATGTCACGTTGTTCGTCACTCTGATTGGTCCTAGCGCTATCCAATTGCGTGCTGACATTTTGAAAGACAACCGTAGATCCCGCCTCATGACTGAGGGCCGTCAATGGTTCGTGGCCAGACTTCACATATATAGGATGGCTTGCCAGGCTAGCTCATTGCACCAGTTGGGTTAAATAACTTGTTGCAGTAATTATCCAATAGGAGGCTCCTACCTGTTGGCTTAGTTCAATCCAGGTGGAGACTTTTTTCTTTGGCCAGGTGGTGCACAAAGCAGTTAGATTTCTAATGTACTACGTTTGTATTTTGTTCATTAGGATGTATTATATATATATATGTATATATGTTTTGTACTGAATGACGTGTTTTACTCTTGGTAAATTGCGTTCTGCATCTAATTTGAGTTTGAACGGCCTAAAAGGTCTTGGACTAGAAAACGGTTCAAACTTCATCCGTCGTCTTTTCACACTTTGAAAGATGTGATTTTGTTCTTCACATTTAAAAAGGTGTAGAGATTAAAAAGAGGTTTCACTAGTCTCTGCTCCTTCTCATTCTTGGTTGTGTATATCTGCATGTTTTGGGTCTTTTTTTACATTCGAATGAAAAAATATTAAGAAAAACAACAAAAAAGGGCCGTCATGGCAAAACGGCTCGCTGAAACACAACTTCCTCCCAAAAGTTAAAATCTACCAAACTTCGTGTAAAGTTATTGCAGAACAATACCCCAGTTATTTTTATGAGTCTAGAAAACGCAGAACAACATGATTGTGTTCCAGTATCTCTACCCAGCAGGGCTCTGAGATCCGTAGAACCGGGTCAGAACCAACCAGGGTGAAGCTGCTTTGAGCTACTATGCTGCACACAGATGGAATCAGCTTCCTCATGACCTCAGATGTGCCCCGACTCTAGAAACGTTCATGTGTTCATCAGCCTTTGAATGAATGTTTCTGATGCTGCACCTGCTGCACTGTACCTGCTCACCCTTTAACTTTGCTTTTTATCTGATTCTTACATCTGAATTTCATTTGTTTGTTTAATTTGATCTAAATGAATTTGTGTATTTTAATGGTGTTGATTTTGCTGTTCTTGCTCCTGAAAGCACCTCTGTGTGTGAAATATGCTAAAAGCAGAACCCACTTTGTTAAAGGTCAGAGTTGAATAGTCGTTGCATTTTGATTCTGTAGCGACTGATTTGCTGAACTGTTTTAGTTCCGTTTTTATAATTTCGCTGTTTTTAGGTTAATGAATGGAAACGAGAAAAATGAAAAGATAAAAAGCAGACTTTGGTAGGGAACTAGCATTAGTGCAGGAATAAAAACAAATGCTTTTTGTTCTTTGTTATATTGTCCGATTTCTGGTTATGGTCAGAGTTATGGTTACTCTGAAACATTAAATAGGTTGATTTAGTCTTTACACAGCAAATTCAGCATGCTCAAATTACAGTTTTTCCATTGGTTTGGCTAATTTCATGAAACAGAAATTACATTCTCAAAACTCTGAGAACATTTGGCAAAACACTCTCACAGTTTAGCACAACACTATAGCTCACCTGCAACAGCTCATATCTCTTCCAGAACTGTTAGGTCAGGCTTCAATCTAAATCCCTTTCTCATTTAAACAGTCAGTGTCTCAAAAATGGCAAAGATCCTTCTCAATAGCTTTGGCTCATTTCTCCACACAGATCGGACATTCTCATCATTCTTGGTGCTTTTGTCAAAATAAACCTGGATGGTTGATCACAACAACATGGTTCACCTGCAAAAGCTCATATCTCTCCTAAAACAGTTCACTCATGTGTCAAAACTACATTCCTTTCTAATCTGAATAGTCAGTGCCCCCAAAATGCATCGTCCCTTTGGCATTGTGTGAGTACTGCCATACAAAATGTTTAGATGTTTTGTCACTATGGCAGAGGACCAACAATATACAACAGAAAAGAGTAGCCTCCAAGGTTTGACATCACAGATTGCACTCACACTACCAAGGAAATTATAACCATCTTTTATTCACACGCAAAGAAAGTTTCATACATATGTAAAAAGTAAATGTACATTACAGTAATAAATTGTACAAACACAAAATCATAAAACAAGGACTTATTCAGTGGTCGCTGTACTCATTCTCCCGCTCTTGTCCACTGTCTTCACCCTCCTGATTATTTACACACTGTTGTCCGTCTGGCCACAGATTATCATCCACATCACAGCGGATACTTTCTCTTGCGATGCAACGAGGGAAGAAACGGCGTGCATGCCGCAACCATCCCCTGCATTGATCTCCTGTAATGTCGTCACACGCTGCGTCCATAGCATGGAGCAGGGACGGCTGATCCTGAGCATGATGCTCACACTCTCCACCTCCAAGCAGAGAAAAACTCCTCTATCGGATTGAGGAAAGGAGAGTAAGGTGGTAGGAACAACATCCTTGGATGCATGGCAAACTAGCCCCTAATGAGTGGGCTATGGTGGAAATTGACATTGTCCCACACAATTACATAAACTCTTGTTCTTCTTCCTCATCGTCCTTGAGGAAGAACTTCCTCTTGTCCGTTTGCTTGGCCTCGTCTATCCATGTTCAGAGATCGGACTGGCGCTGGTCAAGCTATCTGTGTTTGGCAGCACACGATCATGGAAAACACCTGTGTGTGACACTCCCCGTTCGTTAGTATAGTTTCACCTGACTGTCAATGACTGTCATCAATGTATCAAATATTCAAAGAAATTCATATATGGTATTCATGGTATTATGTTCTTGACCAGTTTTGACAATTAGCCTTTCGCCGGCCCCGCCCCCAGAACGGCTATTGTCCAATCACACATCATAGCAACCGTTACTATCCGACAGCTCCAAACAAAATGATGAAGCTAAGCCTAATTTACTACTAAGCATTAGCCTCGATAGTAGTCGTGTCTCCTTCGTTTCCCTTCAGAACCTCCTCATCGAGCTCAACCAGCAAGCATGAGTGCTCCCCCCGCCCGCGGCTGGGCAGAGCTCCGCCTCCCAGACTATCCAAGACCCTTTTAGATAAGACACACCGTGCCGGCAAATCAGCGTAATGTTACCTCAACCGTGTGTCTTATAAACGCACATTAAGCCTTGGCGCAACAGCGGGTGGTGTCATGATCACGTGATGAATTAATGCCGAGCTCCGGCCGGGAACTAAAAATAAAAGTAAACACGGGCATAAAAAGTTACATTTTATAAACTCAGCTGAGATAATAAACTGAGCGATGCAGAGCGCTGGGAGCTTTTCTCCGTTAGAGCTGCCTGCAGCTCAGATCATCTGACAGCTCACAGGGACACTGCGTCGCCGCCACCGCTCCTCGGATCCACGCGTCCCCGGACGCCGGACCTTCTCCCAACTCCTTGTTCTCTGCTACGCTTCGCTCAGCAGAGCCGACACTAATATATCCCTCCACTGCATACTGTAACCCTTTTGCCTCAATCTGGATGATATTGAGGACTAATTGCTCCAAAAAATGTCGCTGACTCGCATCTGTCTACTTCTTTCCATCACGGAAATCTGCGGAGCTGCAGTATTTGATCCACTTATTGTCGGAGTTGGCAACAGTAACTAAGGGGGGCGGGGCTCGGCGAAAGGTCAATTGAACAGACAGTTGCATGCGAGTACTTATACAATGAAATCATGCTGACATGTTTTGGAGAGAACGATCATTGGACTGAGAATCAACTAATCAGTTTAGATCTACAAGATCTATTCATTTGAAAAATGTGCTAAATGTGGGCTAACTGTATAACTGTAGGCTACTTGTACTTAATCATTTGCAAAGATGCACTGGGACAATTGAGACACGTACTAAGGCATTTGCCATTTGATTAAATGAATGAGAAATGCCATTCTGTTGTGAACATTTACCAAGAGGTTTGAAGGTTTGTCCATGTTATTTTGAGAATGTAATTTCTGTTTCAAGAAATGAGCCAAACCAATGGAGAAAAACTGTAACACCGTCAGAGTTGATTTCAACACTTTTAAAGTGTCTATATGGGTCCACACCAGAAAGAGTTAATTTAACTCTTTTTGGAGAGTTGGTGCTTTAACTCTGATTTAGTGTCAAAAACCAACTCTTGTGGAGTTGACAATTTAACACCGGTGTTAGAGTTAATATAGTAACTCTTAACACTGGAGTTGACAATTTAACACCGGTGTTAGAGTTAATATAGTAACTCTTAACACTGGAGTTGACAATTTAACACCGGTGTTGGAGTTAATATAGTAACTCTTAACTCTGGAGTTACATTTTTAACTCCAGAAGAGTTCATTTTTGACACTAAATCAGAGTTAAAGTACCAACTCTCCAAAAAGAGTTAAATTAACTCCTACTGGTGTGGACCCATATAGACACTTTAAAAGTGTTGAAATCAACTCTGACAGTGTTAATTTGAGCATGTTGTTGTGTAACAGCCACACTGAAAAACACCAGCTAACTCATGCTCTGTGCCCCTCATGACTGTGGACAGCCAGTGAGAGGAACACAAGGAGCAGAGTCCTGAGCATTTAGTGTGAACCATGCTCCACTTCTTTATTGTGACAGTGGCACAGCAGTCCCATTCCTGTGACCAGCCTCCTCACTTATGGTGCCAACATGACACAACAAGTAACACCACATTTGCAACAGTGAACAAAGTAGTAACTAAGAACAACACAACCCCCCCCCAAAAAACATGCATAAACACCCCAAAATAGAACAATTTACCTAAAAACATGACTCCCACAATGCACCTCGCCCACTGCAGCTCCTGCAGCCAATCAGTCACTACCAGTCCAACGTTTAGAATAAAGGGGTGGAGTCTGTGAATTAACTCTGCAGGTGTTATAGCCACTATGGGAGTTCAGAGTTAGCTTTTCAGGAGTTATTTTGTCCAAAATGATTCCTACAGAGTTAATTAGGAAACATTCCTTTTTAACACTTGGGTTTAACTCTCATGTCAGTGCTACATATCAACAATGTAAGTCTTTTAGTGTTAAATGAACCATTTTAGTGTTAAATTAACAATTATTAGTGTTAAATTGGACCAACACCCAAAAATTAACACTTTTAAATTTGCTGTGTACAAACTAATATTCCTGTCTGTTTGTTCAACCAAGAGAAAAGAAACATCCCTCCCTTCCCTGTGTTTTTGTTTGCTGATGCTCACGTCTTTCTGCTGTGTGATTGGTCCATTAGGGCCATGAGACGTCTGGAAGCTGCACGTGCACAGAAGGATGTTCCTGAGGCAACCAGGACCGTTCGCCAACAGGAATTGCACAAGACCCTGAGGGTGGGGTTTGCATCAGCACCACTCTTGCTGCACAGGCAACACAAATAAAAGCCAGTCAACCAAAACGGGCCGGGCTAAAGCGATTCCTGTCAGTCCCTCCAGGATGTGAAACCAAACAGACAGAGAACGGGTTAGGGTTTTCATTCATGTTTGAGCGTTTATAGACGCAGTGGAGACCGACATGGCAGCACAACACAATTCAAACTGGGAGATTTGCTTAATGTGTCCCCATTTGAATTTAACTTAAAGGAATTGGTCAAAATGAATCCGAGTTGCAGTGATTGGTTGTAGAATAAGTAAATGGTGGCAAATGTGAGAGTAATTGGTCAGACTTTCAGAATCAGTGAAAAATGCAAGTCTGCTCTACATCAACAGTGATTGGATTTGTGTTAATAGTTGCGATCACAACTTTCTGGAGGGACAGCTCATTGCACTGAGCTGCAGATTTAGAGATGTTTAATGCTGGGTATCGTGTTGACCTCTAAGCCTGTTGTGATGAGCAAGGAATCATTTATCCATCAGGTCACAGGGCAGCGGCCTTAAGCCTTATGGGGTGGGGAGACGCACACACGTGTCGCTGGAGGCCTTTTCCTGTTGGACTCCTCCATTATCTGGGAAGTGTTGCAGGATAAAAGAGGGCGTAGTGCTTTCCTGTGCTCAGTCACCTCCCTTCACAGTAAAACTGGATGGTCTGTTGATGGAACTGTTGAATGAAACTTGTTTCTTCCTCAGAATCTGAACAACTTTTGCAGTCAGATCGGAGATGATCGACCAATCAGCTTTTGCCATTTCAGCCCAGATTCCAAGATGCTGGCCACCGGATCCTGGTAATAAGCCCCACCCACTGTTACAATTACTGTCAGTCATGGTGTGCTCAAGCTAACGCTCATGTGCTAACTCCCAGGAGCGGTCTGTGCAAGCTGTGGTCCGTACCCGACTGCAGCTTGATTCGTACACTCAGAGGTGGGCGGAGCTTCTCTCCACATGGTTCTGTTTGATCTTTCAGGATTTAGTAAATAACAATAGTTAGTGTACATCTGCGTAGTTTATTTAACTAATTGTTGTGTACGTTCTCTCCACTTCTTCTTTCACCAAATCAAACTTCATTTAACGTTTAGAGTTTAAAAGTTGACTCTGGAACCCGAACCCCACAGCGACATATAGTGTGTGGAGGTTGTAGCTGCAGCAACAGCTTACCTATCCAAGAGAAAATCCACCATTCCCGCGTGTGTCTCGATGCCGTGGAAATGTTTTATTTGGGTCCATCTGCCGTAGGCTTCACCTAAACTCACTCTGGTTTTAGATCTCTTCTGCTGAGAAGGATAACGACGTCTTCTGGGCTCAGAAGCAGCTGCTTGACTTTCCCAGTCCGCCATTTTCCACAGAGCCAGCCTCGCTGTGCCGAGTGGACGGTTTACCGTATCTGGAAACCCACAGCGGTGCCCTCTAGTGGCTGGTGGATGTAAACATAACCCAGTGTCGTGCCGTCAAAATAAATATTTGATTATTTTTTTTAAGGAAACGCTGTAGCTTCACTCTGCACTCCTCTAAACGCCCGTGGAGGGATGATTAAATAGAGCTTTTTATGAAAATGTTCCATATTCAACCTTTAATGTCTCGTTTCACCGAAGTGTAAATGACACGGTACTAAAGCTCTGCCCTCATTGGCTAAAGGACACAACACAAATGTGGGCGCCATCATTTTCCGGCCACAGGCGGGTGTGTCGTTGGACCAGTCAGAGGTGAGTCTGGCTTCCTGTGCTGCTGACGGGACCGTGAAGCTGTGGAACCTGGAGAGGTGAGGAGGATGGAGAGGGGATTGATTGATTTATTTTGGTGGCCATTTGAAATGACGGACCATTTCTGTGGTTGCCGTAGCGACGAGCCGGTGGCAGACATTGAGGGTCACAGTGATCGAGTGTCTCGAGTTTCCTGGCATCCTTCTGGAAGGTTCTTGGGAACAACTTGGTAAACTGGATCCCGATCAGACTTGGGTCTGGTACTTGGAGTAATCTAATTACCCTTAGTATCAGTACCATTTGTTAGTGTGTTTCCTACAGTGTCTTTGCTCTGTAGTAACTGTGTACCCCATGTATAGTTACGATAACTCGTGGCGTCTGTGGGACCTGGAGGTTCAAGAGGAGATCCTTCATCAAGAGGGCCATAGTACAGGTGTTCATGACATCAGCTTCCATCCTGATGGCTCACTGGCCGCTACAGGGTGAGTTTCACTGTTAGCATGCTGCAGTTGGCTTTGTCTGGTCCTTGTTCAGGCAGACGTCTCATCATTTGTTCTTTCTGGTTCTCATCCACTCAGAGGCCTGGATGCTTTTGGCAGAGTGTGGGACTTACGAACAGGGCGCTGTGTTGTTTTCCTCGAGGGACACCTCAAGGAGATCTACAGCCTCCACTTCAACCCCAATGGGTTAGCGCAGCAGAAAACTAACAATCGGATATCAGTTCATCAAACGGTCGATTACAAACAAACCATGAGCCATCATTCTGGCACTGTTCTAACTTCATCTTTATATTTATCGTTTCATTTCATAGTCATCATCTGGCTACAGGAAGTGGTGATAACACCTGTAAGGTTTGGGAGCTGCGTAACAGAAAATGTTTGTACACGGTACCTGCTCACCAGAACCTGCTGTCCACCGTCCGGTTCCAACGTGAGAAACTTTGCTTATTTCAGGTTTTACATATTTGTTTCCTGCTTGACCTCACTTCCTCTCGTTTTCCGGGTAGCCACTGATGGTCACTTCCTGTTGACTGGAGCATATGACAACACAGCAAAGGTTTGGAGTCACCCAGGCTGGATGCCTCTGAAGACACTTGCTGGACATGAAGGGAAGGTACAAGCATGCAGCACTGATTGGTCCGTGACCTGGTTAATGCATTTGTTTCAGCGCCGCTGTTTCTGTTTTCAGGTGATGGGGATTGACGTGTCACCTGATGGTAAACTGATTGCAACCTGCTCCTATGATCGAACCTTTAAACTCTGGCTGTCCGACTGATGTCATCAGTGATGTCGTCTAAATGAACAATTTCTTTTTTTACTTTGATATTTTAAATAAAAGTTTTGACCAAGGCTGTAGAGTTTCTGGGTTGTTTCCAAACATGTAGAGAACTTCAGGCGTCCTGTCTAGCGTCTGGATCTAGAAAAAAAGGTCTAACGCAGGAGCAGTCATTAAAATAGTTGCAGGTTTTGGCCAGCAGAGGGCAACCATTGATCTCATTCATGTTAGGCACTGACAGGAAAAAGCAAACAGGAAGAGATTGTGTTTGATCGCCATCTAGTGGAGAGAGAGCACACTACAACTACACATTTTCTTCACATTTTCAAAAACTGAATCATAAACAATCTGCTTTCAGTGCAGATCTATTTGACCAGAAAACGAACAAAATGTGTTTGTAAAAAAACATTTAGTTTGATTATATATGTCGAGTAACACGTTTGTGTTGGAATGATTGATAAGGCACAAAGTTCAACATTTAATGTTTCTGTGCAAATCAAAAACATGTTGTACATTATTGCATTAAAAGATAAAAACATCATTTTTCCTTTTGGGAAACGAGCTGTAGCTTATTTTACAGCTGAAAACTTTTAAAGGAACATTTTCAGACGGATTATTTTTAAAAGACGTTAAACATCAGAGCAGGTTACATGTCAACATCAATAGTTGCCTTACAAGCTCTGACTTAACTCCATCAAGGCAAACAAAGCTGACAACAGGAAGCAATTCAAAGGCACAGTGAGTGGTAACATTACTTTTTAGTGACATGCAGCCACGGTAGCCCAGTGTCAGTGTGGAAGAAGATGTGACGGGGTTCTACCGATGATTTGTATATAAAGCGATACCAATGTAAGAACCTGTGGGAATGGAGTGATGGCCAGTTAACGCGTGAGTGCAGATCACAATGAGTAGTGAAAGTCAGGGATTAGCGAGCCCTCTGACCATGTCCTGTGATTATGTGTAGAACGGACCTGATCAGTCATTTGCTGCAGCAGCTGTCTTCTCACCCTGGTGCTGCCGCTTCTACTGCGTCTCCCTCGCTGCAGCCAGTTATAAACGACTTTCAGCTTTCCATCCAGCGATCACTACTGTTAGAGCAGGGCAAGCAACCCATTGAGGAGCAGAATTTCCCCAAACCAGGACGGCTGCCACGGAGCGAACCGGCACCACCCCCACAGCGCTAGAGGGAGCATATCAAAGCGCAAACATGAAACGCAGAGCCTTATATCTTCTATGTCCCTAAACAGCTGCGGTATTTCTAGATGGCGCATGACTATGGAGCATCAACCACAGTTTATGTGTTTAAAAATGTAAAACTTCAAGCTAATAGGAACATTTAGAACAGACATTGGTGAGAAATATTAATGAAAAAGGACAAGTTTGTGAATGTGATACACTGAATTTGATAGTAAACAAGTAAAAATATTACACCTTGCCTTTAACGGGTCTCAGAGTTAAACACTACATACGGTTGGTTTTACAGAAGAAATCAGTTTAAACTTTAAAGACTTAACTTTAGAAGGAGACGTGGGCTATTTTAAAGCACGTGTAAACGTTTTAGCTACTTGTCTCGTCATCATGAGGGGAGGGGTCGGTCTGTTTGGGCTTTAGTGAAACAAAGTGACATCATCAGAGCCAGAAGACGTTTAAACGTCCTCCGTCTCACTGTGAATCATGTCAATTATCCTCTTCTTGAGTTTCCTGACTTTTTGGGGCGGAGTCTCATTCAGACACTCCTCCACGTATTTCAGGAAGCCGGCATGAGGCGACTCGGCCCGGTTCGGACAGACGCTCCTCATCAGCTCCATCAGCTCGCCGGTGGAGGGAGGCGAGCGGCGGCTGGACGGCTTATGGCCTGAAGCTCTGCTGTCTGCATGAGAGGAGGAGGGGGAGGACGATGGGGAGCAGTGCTGGGAGTCCGGGGGAGTCGGTGAGGGCGGGGCTTCTAGACTCCCCCTCATGGCTGTCAGATTAGGAGGCGTTGGATTGGTGGAGTAGCGCAGGGAAGGGGGAGGGCTTTTAACGTGCAGGAGGTTGGAGTCGTCGGGCTCCTTCTCATCTTCATCACAGGAGTCACAGAGGAACATCAGATGGTGGTAATGTTTCCACTTTGGAAGGTAGAAATCCTCAGAACCACAGGTTCTGTTGGAGCTCACGGCCTTGTGCTCTCGTTGGAAGATGGTCCGCAGGTTCCGGAACTTTGTCTTTATGTCCTCCACTAAAACCAACAACACCAAAAAGAGAATCAGTTAGCTACAGAACAAACCCAGGATCTCACCGCGCGGAATGCCTGAGGCAGCAGGGCGACTCGAGGACTTCAGAAACGCTGAAACACGAGTCGCAGCCGGCGTCCCAAGCTCCTCTCATTGAGACCAAACAGGAAATGAAATCAGACAAAATTAAGACCTTTACAGGGTTCCCATGTGTCCTGGAAAACCTGGCAGAGTTGTAACATGTTGACCTTAGTAGTGGTTTGTTAAAGTATTCAAGCAAACAGCTGAGATAAAGCTGCATCTCCCTGCAGCTCCAGCTCTTCCTAAACGTTTAATCAGAACCAAGAGCAGCATGAACACAGCAATAACCTCCTAAGGATTCTGGAATATTTTCAGATGTTTGGTGTTCTGTGAGTTAGTCTCACAGTAATTCTTAATTGTATGATGATCCCTAATCATTTCCTGATCATTTTTGTCAGGCATATTTTTTCTTTTGTTCTGAGCAGAGGGACTGTCTAAACCTCATGGTAGAAAATGGTTTGCATTTTGCAAAAAAATCACATTGATGATTTTTTGTAAGTATTCCAACAAATTATTGTAGCAATAAAAGGTATGTAAATGTCAGAGGTCCCTAAACCCACTGATGCAACTCTGCAGCATGCAAGGACCTTGTGAGAAATTTGTGTAAACTTTGAGAATGTGGGCACAATTATAAGTTATTAGGATTGTATCAACACAGTCAGTGTCTTGATGCAATCTGCTGGGTCCCTTATATAGGAAACTTTTTTACTGATTGGCTTAATGAACTGAACTGTATTGGAATGTTTACTTTGTGAAGTGCCTTGAGACGACTCTTGTCGTGATTTGGCGCTATAGAAATAAACTGAATTAAATTGAATTCGTCAAAAACTCCATTAATCATGAGCCGGCGTCACACACCCCCCCCCCCCACACACACACACACACAATTGCGATCCGGCATCAGTTTTGTCCTTAGTGAACTTTGGTCCGACAGCACTACTTTCGTTCCGGGTACGTTTGATTTACAAATTAAGCACTGGTAACAGGTAGTCACGGTCCACTCAGTATTTCATACTTGTTCTGTTGTCCAACAGCAGAAACAAAAAACATGTGAAAGAGAAAAACGTCATGGACTCAGCTCAGAATTCTGTGTATGAGCTTTTAGCTCGATACACAGACCTCAGCCAAGAGGCAGCGAGAACTGAAGACTGGCATGCTCAATTGAACAAAGTTAACATTAATTAAATTCAACATGGCTAAATTAATAAATAGAAGGATTTTAAGTGGTAACCATACATTTACTATAGTAATGATACATAAAAGCCAGACTAAAAAGGTAGCTAGCAAACAATAAGTAGTACTACTCATCTCTGAGAGTTAGAAATACATATTTTTCAGGTTCAATAGGTTTGTGGTGCTAATGAGAGATATTAGCCTGGTCATCTACCCTGAATCTTGTTTCTGGATGACTGGACTAACCTAAAATGACCAATGCTGGAACAACAAACTGCAGTTTAGCATCTAGCTATTGCATTAGTAAAGTGTAATGTGGTGTGTACAGTAAGTATAATACATAGATTATGAAAGATGTGAAAAAGCTAAGGTATGAAAAGTAGGCCTAAATTATTAAAGGGGTCATCACCTATAACACTGTGGATATCTACATCCTATTATAGTCTTTTAGGCCATTAAAATAAATTGTATTGGAAAAATAAATTAAAAATGTGATTTTTTAATCCTTTATTGTGAAGGGCATATTTTCTCGCGAGATCACACGTGATATTTCGGCTGTCTCAGACGCGTGCGGGACTGAGGAGCACGTTGATTGGTGGAAGGAAGCAGGAAGCAGCTTCAGCGTCTCGCTCCAAAACAACAAAAGTTATAACTGAACCCGACCTGGCAGTGACCTACGGGATCTAACCGTGTATGTACGAGCCAGAGCCTCGCCTCGTGCGTAATGGCGCCTTCGCATGTTGTTGAGTTGGGACAAAGCAAGCTAACAGCCAGGCATCGGCTCTTAAGCTGTTGTGAAGATGGAATACACAAACCGATCGGAGTTTTGTCTCCCGTAACACGGATTATAACACGAGTCGTCAACGGTAAGACATCATTTATGCGTTTCACGTTATGAAATGAGCTTTGTTGTGCTGGTTTGTTCGCTGCTGGTTCATATTTGTTTATATTTGACCTTTGTGTCGGCATATAGGCCAGAGCTCAAGTTCTCGTGTTGGAGTGTGCGTGCTCGTGGGGTGCATGTGAGCTGGTTGAAGAAGGCAAGAGTAAAAAAACGCTTCAATGTTAAATATCGGCTTCTCAGCCAGTGAAAAATCATTAGGAAGCCATTATAGACATTTTTTTAAGTGGAAAAGTGAAAATTTCAGGTGACGACTCCTTTAAGTAAACAGTCAATATAAGCAGTAAGACTTTCAAATTTGTGTTGTCTTTTCTAGGCAGGAGATATCAGGAAGACAAAACTGAGTGGAAAGAAAAGTCCCAGTTCAGGGACTGGCTAGGAGGATCAGGAGATGTGCACAGGGCATATTGCAAGCTCTGCAGGAAGTCTTTTGATAACACGGGCATCTCAGCACTCAGGAGTGATGCACTCTAGTTGTGAGAACTTGACTCGTACTGTAGCAGCTGAAAAAGTCTTCAGAATGTCCTGGAAAATAATTTCAAGAAACGAGTGGAAACCCTGCTTTAGCAGAACTTCAGAGCCGTCCAGAGTGATAAACGCCTGACCCACTGTGTCAATGACTATGTGAACTTCTGTGTGGAGAATACTATCCCAACACGAAGAGTGAGGTGTTTCTCCAACAATAAGCCCTGGCTGACCCCTGAGCTCAAATCTCTGCTGGTGATAAAGAGGAGCAGAGACGAGTGCAGAAGGAGCTCAGACAGACAGGCTAAAGACAGCTACAGGAAGAAGCTGGAGGAACAGCTGGGGCAGAAGAATGCTGAAGGTGCATGGAGAGGTCTCAGAAACATCACTGTATACAGTGGGAGGAGCGGTGCCAGTGGTAGTGTCGATCTGCAACCGACACTACCACCACCCTCCAACCACCTCCACTCAGTCAGCCAATCTCTCCCTACCGCCATAATTCACACCATTCAACAACTTCTCCCCCTACCACCAACCCTCCCCTGCTTCCCCCTCTCACTCACATCTGACCAAGTGAAAAAATAACTGAGGCAACTTAAGAGCAGGAAAGCTGCAGGACCTGACGGGATCAGCCCCTGACTGCTCAGAGACTGTGCTGACTAGCTTTGTGAGGTGCTGACCAGCTTTGTGAGGTGGTCAAGCACATGTTCAACCTGAGCCTTCATCTGGAGCAGGTCTCCATCCTGTAGAAGATCTCCTGTGTGGTTCCAGTTCCCAAAACATCACATCTGTTCCAAATGACCAATTCCGGTGGCCTAGTGGTAGAGTGTCCGCCCCGGGACTGGGAGATCAGGGTTCGAATGCTGGTTGGGTTATACCAAAGACTTTGAAAAAATGGGACCCAATGCCAATGCTTTATTTCTCTTCTAATGATCCTCTTGAGTGCTGGTGCTGCTGTGACAAGTGAATTTCCCGACTGTGGGATCAATAAAGTCTATTCCAGAGGTGCCCAAACTTTTTCCATCAGAGGGCCAAAATAAAAATCTATTAGAGGGCTGCGGGCCAAATGTAATAATTTTACAAAAGATTCAAATAATATTAAAGATTTATTTAACCTTCCTTTCTTTCTGTATAAAGAACATTTACCAAATTATGGCAAGTGACATATAGACATTTAGAACAATTTAGAACTTCAGTCTTTGATTGATAATGCAAAATGTCAGTGTGCCTCCCCAATGACAGTAACAGCAACATCATAAAGTTAAAGTCCCAAGTATTGATCACACAATGGTGAAATTACATCTCTGCATCTGACTCATCCCAATGGTGGGGAGCGGTGAGCTGCAGCTGTGGCCGCGCTCGGGAACTATTTGGTGGTTTAACCCCCCAATCCAACCCCTTAGTGCTGAGTGTCAAGCGAGGAGGCATTGGGTCCCATTTTTTCAAAGTCTTTGGTATGACCCGACCGGGAATCGAACCCTGATCTCCCAGTCCCGGGGCGGACACTCTACCACTAGGCCACCGGAGCTGGTAATGGCACTACTAAAGAGAAACATGAAGCTGTTCTTTGGCACTTATCAGCTTTTCAATATCATTGATATCAGTAAAAAATATTCTTCCTCACAGCATTTTTTAAATGTCATATCTGTGTGCCACTGACGATGCCGCGCCATGTTCATAATAGTGGATAAGCTAGCAGGCAGAGTGGTGACCCACAAATTTGGAGGAAGTTTGATCCAGTCCGTTCCGGCAGCAAAGGCTCATGGGACATTTCATACATTGACAAATTATGACTTTTTGTGGTCTTAACAAGTGTGCAAATGTACATGTGTGCACAAATCTACTCTTAATGTCCCTTGTAGTTGCTTGTATTTCAATTGTAATCTTAGTTTTTGATATGTCAAAGATGGCACCATGAGCAAGGACTATATGCAGTCCGTATAAACTCAGTAGGCTCATGAGCATCTCATGCCAGAAAAATACACTGCCTGGCCAAAAAAAAGTTGCCACTATAAAAAGGTCACACACTCTAATATTTCGTTGGACATCCTTTAGCTCTGATTACATCACACATTCTCTGTGTCATTGTTTCGATCAGCTTCTGCAACGTCACCAGATTTATTTCCATCCAGTGTTGCATTAATGTGTCACCAAGATCTTGCATTGATGATGGTAGAGTCTGACCGCTGCACAAAGCCTTCTCCAGCACATCCCAAAGATTCTCCATGGGGTTCAGGTCTGGACTCTGTGGTGGCCAATCCATGTGTGGAAATGATGTCTCATGCTCCCTGAACCACTCTTTCACTATTTGAGCCCCATGAATCATGGCATTGTCATCTTGGAATATGGCCGTGCCATCAGGGAAGATGGAATAACCTGGTCATTCAGTAGATTCAGGTAGTCAGCTGACCTCATTCTTGGAGCACATCCTGTTGCTGAACCTAGACCTGACCACCTGCAGCAACCCCAGATCATAGCCCCGCCCCCACAGGCTTGTACAGTAGGCACTAGGCATGATGGGTGCATCACTTCATCTGCCTCTCTTATTACCCTGATGCACCCATCACTCTGGAACAGGGTCCATCTGGACTCATCACACCAGTTTTTAATAATGCGTTGGACAGTTCTGAACCCAGTTTTAGTCATTTCTGCATCTCCTTAGATGTTTTCTCTGCTTGATGCATGCCAATGATGTGACCCTTCTCACACAGACTAACATCTGTTCCACCACCACCAGATGTGTCTTTCCACATGGTTGTTGAAGAAATGAGAAGCAGCTCATTGCACCAGTTGGGTTAAATAACTTGTTGCAGCTGAAAGATAATCACCCATGCAGCCATTATCCAATAGGAGGCTCAGACCTGTTTACTTAGTTAAATCCAGGTGGTGACTTTTGTTTTAGGCTGGGCTGTGTCTATTGATGTGTGAATCTTACTTGAGTTAGATCCTGTGTCTTTGGCAACTGCAGGGGCGGGCGAATTCTAGTGGGTCGGCGGGCCAAAGTTGGCCCGCGGGCCCCACTTTGGGCACTCCTAGGCTATTCTATTCTTCTATAACAGGCAAGCTACTAAAACTAAATAATTATAATACTAGAAGCTATGCTAGGACTCTAACTAAATTCTAATGCTAAACAATAGCTAAGCTACAGCATAAACACTCACTTGTGGCTGATCTGAGTCCCAGCTGCTACAAGGCGTGGCCGAGACCTCGATGCTTTTATTAGCCACAGCGCTGCTACGTAGTTTCACACCAGGCTATGTAGCATTGTACATTTTAGCCATTGGCTAATGTGGATTCAAACCGACTCAAACTCAATATGTTGCATAACTTGAAGCTGAAGATGGCGCTAGACCGATGTTTTTAGGCTGAATTTAGAGTTTCTAAAGAAAATGCACCAAAATGCCAAAATAATGACTACACATGTCTACAATAGAGGCTGACAATTTTTTGGGATCCCAGTGGGTCACGTGAGTCCTGCGGGATTCCCGTGACATGGGAGTCAAGTCATTTATAATCACGTTACTGGGACAAAACAGGAAAAAGAATCAACGGGAGTGGGCAAGAGTGGGAATTGAAATAAATTTAGATTCCCGTTGAATATGAAACAAGTTTCTTTTTAAATAATGTGTCGTTTTAATTTACATTTAGCTCTGTCTGACCTTTCTGATACACTGATTGTGCACGTCGGCCAGTCGGACATTACTGACGTTCCTCTTCTCTTAACTTGCCAAAAAAAAAAAAATGAATCTCCCTGAAAACCACAACTGTTGATAATTTGCCCTGATTCTGTGACACAAACATTTCTTTCAATAACCCATCAGAGATCACGTCAGCAGCAGCAGCAGCTGCAGGAACACTTCCTCCGAGCATTTGATCTGCGCTCCGTGCGCAGTGCACCGGGAGCTTTAATTAAAGCTGTATTACAAACGCGAGGTAACTTAAGATCATTTCTTATTATTGTGATATTTGTGCTGAACTAAAACGCCAGACAGAATGAGTTTTTGTCCTTAACAGCGGTTTATTATGGCGCTTACACACTAGCACCGGCTCGGACCGGGCGGGATTGGGTAAGTTCCTTTCACATCCGGGTGGCCCGGGGATTTTTGGGGCTGAACGTACGTGTTTTTGGCCCTCATCTGAAGGTGGTCTGACTCGCGCCGAAAACCGGGCCAACACACCCACTGCCGACTCATTGGTCGGCTCAAATTCACGCCTACCTTTAGGGGGAACCTCCGATTAGCGGATAGAATCCGCCAGCGGGGGCTTCCCGCATATGCGCTTCATTATCACTCTGAATGCGGAGGAGTTAACAAGCCTCTGACTGAAGCTGTTTTATCTGTTTCCGTCAGCTGTGATGAGCGCAGCGCTCGCACACACACACACACACTGACACACACACACATACACACACACACACACACACACACACACACACAGTGCTGCCACGCAGCTTTTTGTTTAATAAGGAAGAGACCGCGGACTTCGCGCTCCTTTGACCCACCCAGCCGTTTCTCTGTTCCTGTCTGCTGTGATGAGCGCAGACACCGGGCAGACTTCTCCGCACTCCTTTGACCCGCCCACATCACTGATATATTCGCGCCAATTTTTCGCGCGCATTTCTGAGACCGCCTACACGTCCGCATTCCAAAGGGTGTCCTGGAAGACGTGTGTAAACAACCTGGCGGGGCCGGGGCCGACTGAGGCCGACCGATCGGAGCCGACCCGGTGCTAGTGTGTAAGTGCCATTAGAGTAGTTTAACAAACAGCTGAGATAAAACCACATCTCCAACTTTCAGTTTCATTCTTCAGCCTCCGCCTCTCTTAAAGGAACAGTAACAGTAGACTACAATAGCACTCACTAACCATTACAACACTTAGAACCATTTTCATATAGACTCTGTTGTTTCTGGTGTTTCATAATAAATTCTAATAATTATATGATCTCTAATCATTTCCTAATAAACTCTGTTGGTTTATTTTCTAAGCAGAGGGACTTTAATCCTCATTTTCTGAATTTGGCAGAAAATCACATTAATGGTTCTTTTTTAAAATTATGTCGGCAGATTATTTTCACAATAAAAATATATATATTATATAAAGGTCAGAGGTCACTACAGAACCCAATTTTAAACAGTTACAAATCTGAAGCCCGTGAGGACATTGTATACGTGGTTCAAAAATGTCCTGCATCGTTGCAAACACTGGTCACTGACTAGCAGCTGATTTGTCACTATAAGTCACATGACCAGCGCTGAACTTCATCTCTCAATACGCAGCTGTGAGCCGCCACATTTGACAATATGGACAGAAACAAAGATGAGTTGGAGGAGCGAATTAAGGGGGAAAATACCTGCATCACCACGAAAAAACTGTCATGGATCTGAAACTTCACACAGTTTTCTGGGAGTTGTCAGTGACAGAGTGGAAACACCTTACACCGTTGTGATTGTTTTTTTGGTTTTGTTTAGAATCACAGAAACACCTGCTGGGAGTGGGAGGGAGCGGGAATCATGTTATTGGGAATGGGATGGGAGCAATTTTTATTTTTCCTGGCTTTCTGGGATTGGGACAAGAGGTTTTTTTTACTATGGGAGCGTGTTGGGAAACAAAGAAAATCCACTCCCGTGTCACCCTCTAGTCTACAACACTACTAGACACTCATTTATACAGGTTATCAGCAAAAAAAAGTTGTTTTTGGTGTTACGTGCTCTTTAACCCTTTAAGACCTGCCATAGAACAAGTTCGCCAGAACTTGTATTTACATTTTTACATGCTGTGGTGCCATATTTTGGAGTATTTCAACCTGCTATACATCAATACAACCCTTACATTCTAAATTTTAATAAAATATATGTAAAATGTTTATAGCAACTAAATAATGTACTAAAAATGCAATTATCCATACAGAAATTGATAATCGTTTTTACACATATTTTTCATTATACAGAAATGCCACACCTTTATCCCTCAAAATTGTAAATGAAAAAAAGTTGCACACAAGCCTTTCAAACAAACACAAATTTATTTGAAGTGCTTCCATAAATTAGTTTCTGAGATACACTCATTTATATAAACTGTAGCAAAAAACGAAAATATAAATAAATATTGTGCACAATTTGCAAAATGACAGCATGTACATCAAAATAAACCATTTAAATCAGTGCAATCACATTTCTAAGTTCTTCAGGAACATGTGTAGAGAAAGGCAAAAAGTATTTCATAAATGTATTGCTAATATACTCCATTTTATAGAGTGTAATGAACACGTAAAACAGAACCAACTGTGCAAAAAGACAGCAAGTACATCAAAATAAATTGCAATCAAAGTTCTAAGTTCTTCAGGAACATGAGTAGGATAAATTGTGCAAAAATGCAAAGAAACCCAGCATGCACATAAAAAAACTATTTACTAAGTATGATTTATGTTCTACAAGGTCAAACCTTACATTTCACCAGCACCAGTGGAGCTGTGATAGGTTTTGTGACAGTTCCTGTCCACAATCACACACAGAGGCAACTTACAGGCCTCACACATGAAGGGAGTACACCCTGCACTTCCTGCGCCCCAGTGTGGCTTTTTTGTGGCCAGATGCCCCCTCAACAATGGCAACAGGGATGTGCTGATAATTTTCCTGGACTGGTTGGGAGGGAACTCCACAGAGCTCAGCTATCAGCTGCTCCTGGAAGGCCTGGTGTGTCTGCGGCGGCTGCTGCAGCCTGACACTCAGCTGTTTGCTGTTTGTTACAGTAACGTCAATGAAGTGATGCAGCACCGTCACGTACCACTTTCTGCTCTTTTGCTGTCATTGAGGGCATCTTCAGGGTCACTCATATGAATGTTCCAAGTAATAGTGAGGAACCGGTCTCTGGACATGATCTTGGGAGGATATAGCACATGAAAACCTGAACTGGCACGCCAAAAATCTCTGACCTTTGGCAGCTTCAAAATCCCCATGTAGTGTTATCCCGATGTACTGATACATCTCAGGCTCCGTCACCTCAGTCCATTTGAATTTTTTGCCTGCAGGAATATTTTTTTCCACATTTTTATTACTTTTGGCACACAGAGTTTTGATATCAGCCCTGTCAAAATACATCTTGAACAGCTCAGATGGAGATGGATTGTTAATATGTTCTGTAACAGGTGGCTGTATACCTGGCCTTTTTGGCAGGAAATGTGGTGGAGGATGTGAGACGTTGTCAGGGTCCTTTTCACTTTTCCAGGCAGCTTCATGAAAAGAAACAGTCTCTGACCTGGAGCGCTTGCCTCTCTTTGCTGGAGGTCCTCTCCTCCCGCTCCTTCCTCTCCTTCTGCCTCTCTCTGGTGCCCAGAAAGCCTCAGAGGTGCTGGAGACATCAGATTCCTCAACTTCTTCATCACCACTGCACACAGAAAGTAAACGGTTCAGCAGGAGTCTAATATAATAATGTTGAATATTTGTCGCTAATTTTTCAGTAGTATATAGTTTTCCTTTTCTCTAACTAATAATAACAATAATAAAGAATATTCATGAATATATACATACAGGTCGTACGACGGATCAGCTCCTTCGATAAAGTCAGCTTCCTCCCCACTGTCGGCAGAATCCGTGGCGGATGAGGAAACAGAAACTCCATCCTCGTCCGGCGCTGTAACGGCACCAACCGCGTCGAGGAGGGGGTACCGTTTGGCGGGTCCGCGATTCACCAAAACGTTCGTAGTGGTGTGTGAGTGTGTCGGGAGTTTGTAGTGGGTGTGTGATGTGTGTAGGATGTGTTTGTCTAAATGTATTACTGCGAGAAAGCACAAGAAAAAGCCGGAAGACAGAGAATACAAATAGAAACTACAATTCACGGGAAAATAACGTCACGTCAAAGCAGGTGATTGGGTGAGTGATAATCATGTGACAGTACACGTTGACAATGTGATGACGTTTATTCTAGCGTGAGAATCCCTGTGCGCTGCAGTTCAGAACGGCACACAACGTCTGTGTCTGAATGAAAACGTTTTTGTTATTTGCGCATTTTGGTTGTTTTTTGCAAACTCATTAGCGGAAATGCGCAGCGCTCTGGGACACGTTCAGTGTGTAAGATATAAGTGTAACTCCTCCGGTTTAATATGCAAAAAAAATTTTGTTCTATCTTATATAGTTTCAGTTTTACAAGCATTTGAACACAGATATGCAAATGGGAGTGCCGGCGCTCCCGCCGGTCTTAAAGGGTTAAAGATCAGTGCAGCTGTTTGACTCCAACAGCCAGGAAAAAGGCAGGAAACCACCTGTTATAGAATTTCTATGTCCTGTACGGCTTCTCTATTTCATTCTGTATCTCACACACACCCACACACACACACACATATCATCTAAACACACCCACTACCTTATCTCACACTTTAAATAAACTGTTTTGGCAGCCGCTCGGGGCAGACTGTACTCTGTCCTGAGTTGGTCTGTCACCCTTTGCAAACGGTTCTATGTGTGGTTCATTGTCTCTCTCTTATCTCCTCAGTTCCGGGTAGGGTAATTGACAAAATCCCTAACATAAATTGGTCCTTCGAGCGGAGCCTGGTCATCTCGCTGTCGACGCCACCGCCGGACGTAGTCACGACAACTCAAAATCCTTCAGTGCCCTGCTTTCGCTGGAGGTCGGCGCCTGGGGTCTGACGTCGCCAGGGGGCCACCGGGTCTGCGAACACAAGCTTCTGAGCTGGGGCAATCTGGTGAGACATTCTTGTTTATGTGTGGATACTAACTCAGAGAAGTTGACTTTTCAGCGTTTGGCTGATATAAACGCAACTCTGGAGTTAAAGGGGCTTTGAGCGTTCGTCCTGATAGTAACGCAAATAGTTAAACAGCTGTGTTGGATTCGCCGGTAAGATAACTGTGGAAGTGTCCTAAATTTTGTTTCGGGTGGTTTTTGAGCGTTTTTCCAGTGATTAAACGCGACCTCAAGTTATATGAGATAACTGTGGAAGTGTCCTAGATTTGAATCGTTTCGGTTGGTTTTTGAGCGTTTTTCCAGTGATTAAACGCGACCTCCAGTTATGTAAGATAACAACTGTAGTGTCCTAAATGTCGTTTCGGGCGGTTTTTGACGTTTCCCGTGAATTAAACATGACCTCCAGTTATATAATTGTTAGTCTGTCTGTCTGTCTGTCTATTTGTCCGTTGTTAGTTGGTTGTTTACTGTTGGATGTGTGAAGGTGTGAATGGACTTATAACTTCCTTATGGTGAAGGGAGCTTATGACTCATTTTGCTCACGCACTTCTCGTACCGGTGGTCTGGGTGTTATAGAGGTTTGTTTTTCACACCGTAAATTGAATCCCGCTGTGTTTTCTGCACAGTAGAAGGGCGGATTCACAAGCCTGACCCAGACTTTGTGCCGGGGGAGTTGTGCTGTGATTTACGTCATCATGGGGAACAAAACTTCACAAATGCCTTTGAATAAAGACGGTGCATTTATGGAGGCCAAAACGCCTCAATGTGGTGAAATTTCTAGAAAATAGATTAAACGCCATGGTTTCTCTGGTAATCTGCTAGTTGTAGACATTTTGAAGCTTCAGGGTGATTTTAAGATTGAAATTATAAGGGTGAAGAAAAAAGGCAGAAAGAGCAAGCTGAAAACTGAATGATCGGAGTTATGGCCGCAGGAAGCTTCCCATAGGGTGGGAGAGAGAGAAAGGCGAGCTGCACAGAAGGCACAGAAAAAGCAAAACAGATCTAGCCAGGTCTTAGGCTTAATACCACCAGAAGAAGAGACCGTCTTGTTGATGAGACGGAGGGGCGTGGGGGGAGGGGCTGCCTCTGCTTCCCCCGCCGCTTCCTTTTCTGACACAGGCCCGTTGCCTCCCACACCAGCCCCGCCCCTGCTGGATGTGCATGAGCGGGGGGGGGGAGCGAATTCTTCCACGCAGATAGTGGAGAGCCAGATAGCTGATGTAGCGAATTCTTCTGAGCAGATAGTAAAATGCCAGACAGCTACTGAGAAAAGGAAGGCTGAGGCCCTCGCCCTGAGGCCGGACGGTTACATAACTAGGCAGGCACCGGTTGGGGTGACATCATCAGCAGACGCAGATCAGCCTAAAATGGAAGATGCCACTTCTGGTCTTTACCCTCTCGTGCAGGTAGCCAATACACGTTATGGTGTGGAGCCTGACGCTAGCCCAACAATCTCTGTTTACCGACCTTGGACCCAGGCTGATACAGTGCAGGCTGCAAATGGTTTGACTAAATACAGTGATGATGTATACCAGTTCTGCTCTGATTTGAATGAGCTCAGGGGCAGTTTTTGTTTAAATGGTGTAGAAATCTACAAAGTCATTCAGAATGCCTTGGGTCACCGTTGGGGCAGGGTTAAGGGTGATTATACAGGAGTCGGGACAGATAGAGCACCTTTAGCTGCAGGGTCTATGGAGCTGTCAGCTCAGCTAGACCCACTATTAGAGAGAATTAAGACAGAGTTTAAGAAAACAGCTGACTATGGTAAAATTAGTGAGACAACACAGAAACCAGATGAAAGCCCCTCAGATTTTTTAAGCAGACTTGAACCCATTTTCAGATACAACTCAGGGATACCTTATAATGCTGAAGTACAGGAAGCTTACCAGCAGGGGTTTAAAAAAGCGCTTTTAGACGGCTTGCTTCCCCCTGTTCGTGCGTTCGTGGATAAACATTGGGTACACAAACCAAGAGACTCAGTCGCTGACGCTGTTGAACAAGCATCTCATGCAATGAAACACATAACATCTACAAGTGCAGATAACACATTCGTGAGCACAGATAGCACAGATGACACTGTAGCTTATGCATACCAATCACGCTATGTGACTGGGGGCAGACAAAATCCCAGACGCAGGGGGAGGGGCAGAGCGTCCCGTCATGGTCGCCGGGACCGATCAGATTACAATCCGTGCGACATGACATGCTGGAACTGCAATCAGAAATGACACTTAGCTAAGACCTGTAGGCTACCACCAGCACCACGTTCTGAGGGCAAGGTTAAGGCCATTGATAATCCAAACAGTAGGGATAACCCTTATCCGAGTTACCAGGCATGACTAGAGCCAGAAAATGATACAAAAGCTGCCACAAAAGCACTACCAAGGCCAGATCCCGTGGCAGCGCAGGAGGGCGATACGGATAACACGACTGTTGACATTTTTGCTGCATTCAGAAAGTGGACAGACATCTCCACGGCTCCCACACGTGTTATCTTGTTTAATGGGAAACCGTTCAGTTGTTTGTGTGATACCGGAGCCTGCAGGACGGTTCTTACTGTGCCTCCTCCTGAAACTAAGTTCTCATATGATTTTCATTAAAACTGCAGCTGGCCATGTTAAAAAGCACAAACTAACCAGGCCCATTCAGGTTAGAGACCAGGAGACAGGAGCTAACACTCACATACCATTGCTAATAGACTCCACCTGTCCTGTCAATCTACTCGGACGAGACCTCATGATGAAATTAGGCATTTCTGTTGTATGCACACCTGAAGGCATGACTTCTGAAATAAATCCACCAGATTCACAAGACATTCTCGTGTTAAAGGGTGATGGGGAACCTCATTACTGGTGGTCCTTGGACGTGACGTCTACACATGTGTCTAAGGAGCTAGCAGACTTAGTTTTTGCTAAAGCTAGTGCAATGAATTATGACCAGTTGGGTGAATCTGATCGCATGCCACCTGCTGAGTTACATGTCACACTCAGGTACAAAGAGGAGCCTGGGCCTGACATGCCATATGACACTAAATTTCACAAGTTGACAGATCAATTCAATTCAATTCAATTCAGTTTATTTATATAGCGCCAGATCACGACAAGAGTCGTCTCAAGGCACTTCACAAAGTAAACATTCCAATACAGTTCAGTTCATAAGCCAATCAGTAAAAAAGTTTCCTATATAAGGGACCCAGCAGATTGCATCAAGACACTGACTAGTGTCATTGTGTTGGTACAATCCTCATACTAAGCAAGCATTTAGCGACAGTGGGAAGGAAAACTCCCTTTTAACAGGAAGAAACCTCCAGAGGATCCTGGCTCAGTATGAGCAGCCATCCGCTACGGCTCACTGGGGGTTGAGAAGACAGAGCAGGCACAGGCACACCCCGCACCCACACACACACACACACACACACACACACACCACATATATCAAGTAGTGTTTCTATGGCTACACTGTGATTTCTTAGTAGAAGTTCTATTTAGTAAGAGTAAGAGAAACTTTATTGTCTTTATCTGAGTGAATCTATAATTAATTCAATAGGTGAACTAATAGTAGCACATTCTATGTTAAAGAAAGTAAGATGTAATATCAGGAAAGGGAGAATGTTAGGTGGTTGGCAGCAGTGTGCCAGCCGATGGCCCCCTCCATGAGGCCACCACAGCTCAGCAGAACGCCAGTGTAGCTTCTTCTGGGGAGAAAAACACTTAGAGAGAAAATAAAGTTAACAGCTGGAATAACAGGAAATAATGCAGTTAGAGAGTGGTGGTAGAAGAGAGTAGCAGAGTGTGGAAAGTGGTCAGTATGTCCTCCAGCAGTCTAAGCCTATAGCAGCATAACTACAGAGATAACTCAGGATAACCTAGCCTTTTAGATGGAGGCATGTGGGAGGCAGGGCCAGGGAGAAGTCTTTAACGACAGTAGTCCCCTCTGTACACTCCACCTCCCTCTGCTCCCCACTCGTCTAAACCTGGGCTAACATCAGAATTTAACCATAAGCCCTATCAAATAGAAAAGTTTTGAGCCTAGTCTTAAAAGTAGACAAGGTGTCTGCCTCACGCACTAATGCTGGGAGCTGGTTCCACAGTAGAGGAGCCTGATAGCTAAAAGATCTGCCTCCCATCCTACTTTTAGATATTCTAGGAACCACCAGTAAACCTGCAGTCTGAGAGCGAAGTGCTCTGTTAGGAACATATGGAACAATCAGATCACTGATGTATGATGGAGCTTGATTATTAAGAGCTTTATATGTGAGAAGGAGGATCTTAAAATCTATTCTGAATTTAACAGGCAGCCAATGTAGGGAAGCTAAAACAGGAGAGATGTGGTCTCTCTTTTTAATTCTCATCAGAACTCTAGCTGCAGCATTTTGGACCAGCTGAAGACTTTTGACTACATTCTGTGGACCTCCTGATAGTAATGAATTGCAGTAATCCAACCTTGAGGTAATGAATGCATGAACCAGTTTTTCAGCATCACTCCTGGAAAGGATGCTTCTAATCTTAGCAATATTCCGAAGGTGGAAAAAGGAAATCCTACAAACCTGTTTAACGTGGGATTTGAATGACATGTCCTGGTCAAAGATTACACCGAGGTTCTTTACTTTGTTCTCGGAGGCTAATTTAATACCGTTTAGATTAGGTGATTGACTAAGCAGTTTCCTTTTCTGAGGTTCTGGTCCAAAGATGATAACTTCAGTCTTGTCTGGATTTAACAGCAGAAAGTTTAGAGTCATCCAGATTTTTATGTCTTCAAGACAAGCCTGTAATCTACCTAACTGATTAGGTTCATCAGGGTTTATGGATAAATATAACTGAGTATCATCAGCATAACAGTGGAAGTTTATCCCATGTTGTCTAATGATTTTACCAATTGGAAGCATATATATAGTGAAAAGAATTGGTCCAAGTACTGAACCCTGTGGTACTCCACAAGTAACTCTAGAGTATGAAGAAGATTTCTCATGTACATGAACAAACTGAAATCTGTCAGATAAATAAGATTTAAACCAGCCTAGCGCTGTTCCTTTGATCCCTACAACATGTTCAAGCCTTTCTAAGAGAATATTGTGATCGACTGTGTCAAAAGCAGCACTGAGGTCCAACAAGACCAGAACAGACACAAGATTCTTATCTGAGGCCGTGAGAATATCATTTGTAACTTTCACTAATGCGGTTTCAGTGCTGTGATACTCTCTAAAACCTGACTGAAATTCCTCAAACAGATCATTAGTGTTTAGATGCTCACATACTC